>JBBKCR010049727.1:0-10856 GCA_037577295.1 Ladigesia roloffi
TTGAGACTCTGAGACTCACGAGTGTGTGTTTGATGTTACTTTGAGACTCTGAGACTCACGAGTGTGTGTTTGATGTTACTTTGAGACTCTGAGACTCACGAGTGTGTGTTTGATGTTCTTTAGAGACTTAGAAGGTTGTAGGTGTGTTCTTTTTTTATACTCAGAAGTTTGTAGACATGTTGTTAGTTTCAGACTCACGAGTTTGTGTTTGATGTTCTTTTGAGACTCATGAGGTCGAGTCTGATGTTCGTTTGAGACTCACATCATCGTGCTTTATGTTCCTTTTAGGCCTTTTAAGGTCATTTTGGAGGTTCGAGACTCACGAGGTCATGGTTGATGTTCTTTTTACACTCGGAAGTTTGTAGGCATCTTGTTCTTTTCAGACTCTGGAGGTCCTGAGTTTATCTCTCATTTGAGACTCACAAGGTCGTGTTTGATGTTACTTTCAGACTCATGAGGTCTTGTTTGATGTTCTTTTCAGACTCTGGAGGTCCTGAGTGTATCTTTCCTTTCAGACTCATGAGGTCTTGTTTGATGTTCTTTTCAGACTTTGAGGGTTGTAGGCATGTCGTTCGTTCAGACTCAAGAGGTCCCGAGTGTGTGGTTTGTCATTCTTAATGAGACCTGGGAGGTTCCTGGTTTGTTCTTGTCAAAGTGGGGAAGTTTAGGTATGCAGTTCTTTACAGTTTGAGGAGTTCGAAGTGTATTGTTCTTTTCAGACTCTGGAGATTGTTGGTCTGTTCTTTTGACACTCAGGAGGTTGCAAGTAAATAGTTAGGTTTTTTGAGACTAAGGAGGCTTGAAGTTTGTGGTTTGTTGAGACTCAGGTGGTTGTGTTCCTCTTTTAAGACTCAGAATGTTTTAGGATTGTTGTTCTGAGACACAGAAGGTTGTGGGTTTATTGTTATTTTTTGACTCAGGAGGTTGTGTGTATATTGTTCTATTCGTACTTAGGAGGTTGTGAGTTTGTTGTTTTTTCAGACTTGGGGGGTTGATGATTTGTTATTTTGACACCCACGAGGTTGTTGGTATATTGTTCTTTTGCAACTGAGGAGGTTTGTTGTTCTCAGTATCAGGAGACTGTGGTTTTGCTTTTCTTCCAGACTCAAAAGTTTGTGGTTTTGTTCTTTTGAGGCTCAGATGGTTGTTAGCATAGTGTCCTTTTGAGACTCACGAGGTTTGGTGTTTATTATTTCATTCAGAGTCAGGGGGTTGTGGGTTCTGTGTTTTTCTACAACTCAGAGGGTTGTGGTCGTGATGTTCTCAGACTCAGGTGTTTGTAAATAATTTATTTTTCTCAATCTGGGAGGTTGTAGGTAAGATGTTCTTGTCACACTCAGAAAGTAGTAGATCAGTTCCGGTGAAACCGAGATTCGGGAAGAAGCAGTTTTCTGCAGCCTGGGCGGTTCTGAGAGGGACTGGAGTGTGGGACTAATTAAGTGGTGAGATATCGTTCCTTTAGACTTTTGCAGGCAGTTTTGACAGGTTTGGCACTAATGAGTGCCGGTCTCGTCTAAACTTGGGTCTGTTGAGGAAGCGAGCAGGTTCGCTTGCTTGCATGGACCAGAGGCACAAATCTCGAGTCCCTCGTTGTCTTGAGTCTGTAAAAATGAAGGACCTGGATATCCTTCCTCAGAACCCACCCAGCCTCGGGCTCCTACTGGACCCGTTTGAAAGCTTCTGTAATGCGAGACCCATTTACACCAGCTCGTTCTCTCAGACCCCAGAAGATTCCCTGAAATGCTTATCCAACAAAACTGCAGCCAACAAGTAGCGGCTGGATGTGATTATTCAAAGTTCAAAGGTTGTACAAGAGGGTGTCTGTGGTTACAGATTACTCTGAAATTCGTCCGCATTAGGATTTTAATCCTAATTGTAAAGTAATCACATTTCGTCAGGCAGCAGTGAGGGGTATTGCATGGCATCAAACAAACATGAATAGTGTTATTTTAATAAAACGATATTTGATGAGAGATAACACCTGTTTCGGTCTGATCCCGTCGGGACGTCTTTGTCATTCTAATTCAACTCGGGCCCCGTGCCGGCGCTACAGTGTCTCATGACTTCATTAGAAAACTAATATTGAATCTTAGAATAACTGGCAGGAATCCAATTAAAGGGAACCAGACGACTCCCAGCAGAGACTCGATACACAGCCGAGGGCCACGGTTCCCCATTCACACACACACACACACACACACACACACAAACATACACACACACCACACGGCGCGAGAGCTTTGGGTGGCGCTGATTAACGGGAAAGTGTAATTACGTCCGGCGGTGACCTGGCTGGTGACTCTGCGTTTATCTGTGATTGCAGGTTGAGCTGGCAGACGGTCGAGGCGCGAGGAAACTCCGGAGGCGCCGCCGAGGACCATGGATCGCTCAGGGGAAAGAGAGAGGGAACGAGAGAGAGAGTGGTACAAACGGCACAGGAAAGAGTAGCGAGTGAGAGAAGAGGGAGAGAAGAGGACGGTGAGAGAGGCAGAGATAGTTGCTGAACACTCACAGTGAGTTGAAGAGGAGAAAGAGAGGCAGAGGGAAAGAGAGAGAGAGACAGTGTGAGAGAGATAGAGAGAGAGAAAGTCCTCAGGAGAAAGTACAGGCTGTAAATGAGCTCTGAGCAGCAGGAGGACGCAGAGATGCAGCGATGGAGGGAGGTAATGAAAAGGAACCCGGTTCAGGAGAGGGGATGAGGCAGCGAGTCTCTGGACGAGAGAGAAACGGAGGAGAGGAAAGCGAGGAAAGGAAGGCTTCGTCTTTTCAGTGAACCATGCCAGGGAGAGGTCAAGCCAGGTTCTTGCTGCTGGTTCTCCGGGTGTGTGTGTGTTTGTGTGTGTGCCTATGTGTTTGTGCTGAACCCGTGGGCAGCGCAGATGATCACACACGCCCGGCGCAAGGAGGAACCAATCCGGCACCTCGGAGGGCGACAAGAAAGGACGAGTTATCGTCGACATCGGCACATGCCGAGACCTTTCAAAGTTCAAAGGCGGCCTGTGGAGAGAGGGACGCTTTGAAGAAAGTGCGGCGGGACACTTTGAATAACAAGAGAACAACCAGTAAGGAGCCGTCCTTGGCTCCGGCTGGGTCTCGGTGGGAAAGGACGGTACACACACAGCCGGATCCCTCGCAAGACGCCAAGATCAGAGGAGGCACCCCGGAAAATGCAGGGACTGCAGGATCTCTCCTCAAAAGCAACATAAACCAAATCCCTTCCACTTTCATCACCACGAGAGACTTGGTACCCAGCACCGCCGACACCCCACAGTCTAAAGAGGCCACTGATCTTCCCGAGTCTCCAGCGGGGCTTCGAGGAACTGCTGCTCTTTTCCAGGGATCTCTAGAAAACAGGCAGGACCCGGAGGCCACCCCTCACTCCAGGTCCAGGAGGAGCTGGATCTGGAACCAGTTTTTTGTCATCGAAGAATACAGCGGACCCGAGCCGGTCCTGATTGGTCGGGTAAGAGTCCAGTATTCCTAAAAGCTCTCGCCACAGAGGGCCTAGTACAAGGGTATTCAATTAAAAGTCACCGAGGTCCGGTTATTACATTCCGTTAAGTAGAATGTCCAAACTGAAGTCCATCTTGTGTCTTATAGCCTTTCATTCGGTTTCCACAATATTTATTTTAGTAGTGCACAACTAATTATTTTACCATAAATATAAGTAATCCCAGGCAACTAAATGTACAAAAGTTACAAATACATTTATAAAACGTATTTCATTACCGATCAAAACAAGTGGTAAACTATTAGTTCTTTCTCAGGTCGGGTCGGATTTTGGGTCATACGCATAGTTTTGCAGGTTGGGTGAGGCGGTTTTGATCTCCTGATGGGTCGATTTGGGTGGGTGTTAGAAAAGCCGACCTGCGCAACACAAAAACAGGTGATAAACAATGAGCCCTTTACTATTTGGGAATGAACTTCACATCACTTGTAAAGTAACGAGTGAAGATTTTGTCGCATTAACTGGAGTAGCGGCACCTGCTGTCAACAGCCAGGACCGCCCGAAATAACGCTCCATGAACATGATTTAATGGCGTGAATTTAGCACACTGGTCACGGATCCGGACAGAACCATCTCTATTTGGTGATGCCGGGCCTAGAAGAACCCTGCAGATGCGTGTATGACAAACATGTCAAGAATTAAACACTTCTTTCCCATATTAGAGCCTTTTGAACCATGTGAGGATCTAGAAATTCATACAACACAGTTCTCAAAAGAACGCCTCGCTTTCTTCCGAAGGTTCTTCTAAGGCATCGTGCGAAGAACCCCTTTTGGTACCGTCTTATTTTTATTAGGCCTGGACTTCAAACAAGTACACAAATTCAAATGTGTCCAGCTGTGCCAAACCAATTTCATGTCATGTAATAAAACGATGTTGCCTGAAACTTCATTACGCAACCCAAGTGCAAACTCCATACTGAGCATCCCAGTAAAGGTCACTACGGCAGACTTTAACCTTCGCGAATGCTGGGTGGAGGAGACTCTGGTGTGTTTGTACAGGATGCTGCCACAGCATTAACCACACTCCTATAAAAAGCAGTTAACTGTACTTTTCGGAGTATAATGTCAACGGGGTACAAATACCGCAGTACATTTAGTTACAGAACATATAAACCGTACATTTAATAAACCTCACACCTGTGCTTTGGTTCATTTGTTCTGGGCCGAGAGCAAAAAATTATACATTGTAGTGTTTTTTTGCTGTTTTGGGCCTTTTGACACTACACTGATCACTCTGGTCCAAACCAGTTGAAACAATCCAAAATGCGTCACATGACAGCATCTACATCCCTCGTTGGCCAGGTTTGCCACGTATTTCCTAAACTGCTTTTTGATTGGTCAGAATTAACGTGCAGGAAATATCCAACCGAACTCCAGGAAGTAAAAAAAGCAAGGACACAACAGGCCCAAAGACAACATGCTGCTTTTTAGTGCGGACAGGACGACTGCGCTGGCTGATTGTGTCCCTGGCCATCGTATACTCTATAGTTCGTATACACCACTTTAGGGTTTCTTTGCCTTAACCCTTCACTGTTCTACTGATCTATTAAACCCCCTTTCTCTAAACAGTTTGCTAAATAAGCAAAATATTGCTTTTCTTATAAAGTTGATGCATAATGTGATCATTGGACCAAATTTGGATGAGGCTCTGCCCCTCCTCACAGCTCCAGGTTTGTCCGGGAGCTCCATGGGGCTAATGTTGCTAAAGCGCTAACTGTAAACAAATACGTCTCCTCATGCCACAATACACAGCGCTACTGACTATGCCAGCTGGATTAGTGCAAAAAGCCACAGTACTGTTTGCAGTTGAGTCTGCTCTATTCCGGATCGTGTTCTCACCACAAAGGAACCGCTTCAGGATTCGTTAGAAAACGTAGCGAGACCCCGCCTCTACAAGGAGGACTCGGTTCGCTGTTTTGGTCACTTTTGGTGCACTGGGGTGTGACTGTTACATTCACACCTGCCCAAACCAACCGCACCACCTAGGAAAAACAACTCTAGTGCGATTCAACCCAACTAAATGAGGCATGTGTGAAAACACCCTTAGTTGCGTTGATTCCGAACACACCTCCTGACAAATTCCTGTTTAATTTTCACTTATCGAGTTTTGAAAACATACGGAAGTGCTCCTTCCTAATGGAACATTAAATATAGTGTACCTTTAAATGCTCATTTCAATTACGTAGTTGCATCTTAACCCATTTTCGGCTGAACCTGATAAGTCCGACTTAGAGATAAACCAAAGATACATTTTTTAAATAATTAATGAAGATAACTCGTGTTTATCTTCTTTTGCCATGTGCCAATCGATAGTAAATTTGACCTCCAAGACATGCAGAATGATACGACTCTCAGTCCTGCCTAAATGAGAAGATAATAAAAATGTACTTAAAAATGTGGCAGCCATGATAGTATGAGCTGTCATAATAAATTATTTCAAGCTGACAGTCACACCAGTCTATTTATGAAAACATCTGGAGGAGACTGTGGTGTGTTTGTACAGTATGCTGCCACAGCATTAACCATAAAACACATTAAACTGTAATTTTCAAGGTGCAAAATGTCAACGTGGCAGAAATACTGCCGTATCTTTAGTTAAGGAACATATAAACCATCTGTTGCATTTACATTTAGTTGCATTGACTCCAAACACACTTTCTGGCCATTTCCTGTTTAAAATACATTACCTGAAACAAACAAATGTGCACCATTCTACTGGGAGAGGGAATATAATGTATCTTAAAAACTCATTTCCGTTTTGCGATTGTGTCTTATCCCATTTTCGGCTGAAATGGAAAAGTCACATAGAGCGACTTCGAGATAAATCAATGATATCGTTAAAAAATAATTAACGAAGATAACTCTGGTTTATCTTCTATTGCCATGTACCACTTGATATTTAATTTGACATCCAGGACAAGCTGAATGATACGACTGTTTTAAAAGTGCTAATCTTGGCTCTCAGGCTCGTCTTGCTATCTAAGTTATAAATGAGAAGATAATAAAAATATACTTAAAAATGTGGCTGCCCTGTTACTAGAAGCCGCTATAATAAAATATTTCAAGCTAACAGACAGTCTATTTGTAAAACGATCTGAACTGACCACGTATTTGACAGAACAATATTTTTAAGCCTCAAACCACAATTTTTTTTTAATTAACGGGGAAAAACTCACATTCCTGTTTGCATATCCAGCGAAGAAATGCCTGGGTTCCCAAGGATCTCCAGGGAAGAAACACATATGGAATCCTAATTGTGATTATTATTATTATTATAATTAGAAATTAAAGTTTATGGCAGCGTTTCAGTAACGGCTCCTCAGGAACCCTCGACGGTCAACACTGGAAAAAATCTGCAACTTTAAAATATAAGTCAAAATTATGCATACAGATTTCCGAGGTTTTGGATAGAAAATCAGATTGTTGAGTTTATATTAATTTAAACACTAAGTTGATCAAACATATTAAACACAGCAACTACAACAAATGTGAAACTTCCCTGTACTTCATAATCTAACCTGTTGTACATTATTATATTCTAAAGTCCATAAATATCTGTAAAAATCTATTCAGTTCAATTCAGTTTTATTTATATAGCGCTTTTTACAACCAGGTTTTCACACAGCAGCTTTACAGAGTCCAGGTCCGGGAGATCAAATACAACACTAGATATCTAAATATCAAAAATCACGTTTTGATATTACACCAGGTTAGATGATGAAGTACAGGGGAGTTTGTTGTAGTTGCTGTGTTTAATATGTTTGGTCAACTTATGGTTTAAATGAATGTAAACTCAACAATCTGAATTTCTATCCAAAACTTCAGTTCAGAAATATGTTTGCAGAAGTTCTGAGAGTAATACTCTCTCCAGCCACTCGGCCCCTCCGCCCTCCACCCTCTCCACCTTCCGCTCCGTCTTTCTTTCTGAATGTAAATCAGCAGGCGCTGCTGGAGTGTTGTTGTTGTCGCCTCCGGGTTCAGAGGCACAGTAATTGGTTCCGAGCTTGAGAACCACAGTTGTAATGTAAAGTTGATTACAGCAGGTCCAGGGGCCTTGTCTCATTTGTATTCGCCGAGTTCGTCCAGTCTCGGCGTACGACTGAACTGAATTTCTCACTGTACAAAATAGAACAAGAATTAATGAACAGCTTCTCCGCGCAAGTAAAACTAAATAACAATATTTGGGGTTTAAAAAAATGTCCATGTAGCACAAGAAGTATGTAGAGTGGCATGGGCTGTGTAGGTTTGGTGCAAGTTGTATTAAAGTTATGTTATGTTGTACTCTTTAAATAATATATTATATATATTAAATAATTTATCAACATTATACATTATACATAAATACTATACACAGTATCGTAGGGGTGGAGCCGAACCCGAATGCGGGATTTGGAAAGGCACAATTAACGTGTTTTTTATGAATACAGTATTTAGAAAGGCACAACTAACGTGTTTTTTACGAATACAGTATTCGGAAAGGCACAACTAATGATTTTTACGAATGCAGTATTTGGAAAGGCACAATTAATGTGTTTTTTTACGAATACAGTATTCTGAAAGGCCCAATTAACTTGTTTTTTACAATTACGTTATTCAGAAAGGCACAACTAATGTGCTTTTTTACGAATACAGTATTCGGAAAGGCCCAGTTAACACGTTTTTTACAAATACGATATTTGGAAAGGCACAATTAACGTGTTAGTGATGAATGTGGTATTCAGGCAAATACATTATTAAAAATTGTATTCGGGCACAGGCTCTCGTTCAGGATTAGATACCCCCACCCCCCGTCACACTCTCAAGTTCAGGAGTAGATTCGGGGAGCGGCGGACAGAGTTAGTCTGCTGCATTATGAATTTTACTCGAATACAACTTTAAACACTCTAGATTGTCATTTAACTTTAAAAGCCCTCGTTACAGTTTCAGTCATTAATCTCCTTCATCTTCCTTATCTTCGTCATGGGCGGGGCTTAGGGGGCTGTGCCCCGCCCTCAGACTCACTCGGCCCCGCCTTTGGGAATACGAGGCTCCGGGATTGGTCCGGGAGTTCGAGCCTAAACACTCGTCACAGATGCGCCGAGATGCTCATAAAACATATCAAGCCGATAAAATGTGTCGCCCCCCAAAGGTCTGTCCGCAAATCCGGGTCCGGCGCCGGGTCGGGGTACAAGGGGAAATATTTTTAGCGTCATTAAAAACAACATGCATTAGCCACACCGCTTTATTAGCCGCAGGCTTCAAAATTTGGGAACATTTTGGAAAAAAGTAGTGGCTCATAGTCTGGAATTTACGGTAAATATATATTATTCTCCACAGTGACGCCTCTTGTACATCGTCTGATTCTCTTCTGGGAGACGCCTGTGTCGGAAATTGCCTCTTGAATAAAATTCATCCAAATTTGGCCTGATGACCATTATAGTTCTCAAATTTCAAAAACTCTGAAGAACAGGGAAAGGGGGTTAAATAGCTCAGCAGAACAGTGCAGGTTAAGGCAAAGAAACTCCGCCAGCGGTCTCCAAGTGCGGGATACCAGCAGGTTAATTCTGACCAATCGAAAAGCAGTTTAGAAAATATGTTCACTGGCAAATCTGGCCAATGAGTGACGTATATGTTGTCATGTGATGCATTATGGTTCGTTTCAACTGGTCTGGACCAGACATGTTGTGTGAAAAGGAAAATGCTACAGTGTATCCCTTGATGCCGTCGGTCTGGACCAAATGAACCGAACCAGATGTGAAAGCAGCTTTAAGGTCTGTTCAGTGTTCAGGACTGAGTTGTTGCTCCATGTTAGTCTCTCTCTCCCCCATTCACTGTTAAGGTGACTCACCCTCTGCTCTCTCTCTCCACACATTCCTGACTGCAAACCAAAGCTATAAAGCAGGCATCACCAACTGGCAGCCCTCTGTCCGGAGCCGGACTGAGGGCCTGTTTACACGAAGACGCTTGCGAGTAAAAACGACAAAATATTTTATCAGAAGTGCCTTTTGTTTCCATGGTGACGGCGTTTTGGGGGCTTGAAGACACAAAAATCTAAAACCACCCTCGAAAGTGGAAAAGTTGAAGATGCTCCGGCGTAGCGTTTCCGTCTAAACTGGCCGAGACGTAAAACCTGCTCAGATCTGCTGTTCACGTCACGCAGTAAACAAACATGTCGGATTACATCCATGCTTCGGACCTTCAGGCGACTCTGGCAGCCATAATAAATGTACAGGGATCGTTACTACAAATGTACAGAATATTTTGTGATTTCAAGTCACAGTTACGAGAAGAAGGAAGATTCTACACATGCGCGTAGGCATGGCGGCGTTAGTGTTAGTGTATCACAGCGCCACCTAGCCGTCTGGCATGCATACCCAATCGGTTTCTACGCCGTTTTTGCGTCACCGTTTGCACGCAGATTTCCTCCCGAGAACGCTGTGACGACGCGACGCCACTTTTGAGTCTTCTGTTCACATGGTCATCGTGTAAACCTACCCTAAATTCACGAGGTTAAGTCATTTTCATGAAGTGTTATTTTGGACGCTCGTGGCTGTAGACAGGGGGCGCTGCTGTTCCAGTTAATATGACAACAGCTTCAGTATAATAGTGATGGGAAGTTCGGGAAGAGCCATCTCTTCTGGCTCCGCCCCCAAAGAAGAGTCCGTTCTTTCAGCTCCCAAATGGCTTATTATGGCTAATGGTTTATTATCACCTGAAGTAGTGTTCCGCGGGTCGGCTTTTTTAACACCTGATCCGAACCGACCAATCAGGAGATCCAAACCGACCCGTCAGGAGATTCAAAACCCGACCCGACCCGAGGAAAAATAAGATAATTTACAACACATTTTGATCGATAATGGAATGCGCTTTGTAAGTTTTTTATTTAGTTGTTGGGGACTACTTTTATTTATGGAAAAATAGTTACATTTTGTGCAAACCAAAAACCATGTAAAAATGTGGACACAGGGGAAGGCTATAAGACACAAGATGGACTCCGGTTCGGACCTTCTACTCGGCCGAAGGCTCAAAACTCGGCGCCTGGTCAGCCGTTTGTAAACTCGCGCAACATGCCAGGTCTCAAATTAGCTGCACTGATTAGCGTGTGGAGCTGCGAGGCGACTACAGATAACGAGAAATCGACGCTACCGCACCAATCAGAGTACAAATCTCCGCCGGCTCGTCTCGAGACGAGCAATAATCTCTAATTGACCCACTGATGTGGTTCCTGACACAACCACCCCCGAACACACAACCACCCCCGAACACACAACCACCCCCAAACACACAACCAGCCCCGAACACACAACCACCCCCGAACACACAACCACCCCCGAACACACAACCACCCCCGAACACACAACCACCCCCG
>JBBKCR010049736.1:0-10856 GCA_037577295.1 Ladigesia roloffi
TAGTTACAGAGACAGTCTTACAGTTGTTAGTTACAGGGACAGTCTTACAGTCATTAGTTACAGAGACAGTCTTACAGTTGTTAGTTACAGGGACAGTCTTACAGTCATTAGTTACAGAGACAGTCTTACAGTTGTTAGTTACAGAGACAGTCTTACAGTTGTTAGTTACAGGGACAGTCTTACAGTTGTTAGATACAGGGACCATTCTACAATTGTTAGTTAAAGGAACAGTTTTACAATTATTAGTTACAATGGCAGTCTCCCTGGAGCTACGAAGGTTGATGGGTTTGAACCTGTTAAACCTGCAGTTTTTTGGTCATTGTTTTCCGAGGTGAGGGTTTTCTTCAACCATCCTACACCCTACTACTGAAGAGGTAAAGTTTTGACTGGGAAAACAATTCAGCTGAGTTCTAGAGGTGAGGACACTGTTGTGTAAACTTGCAGAGGCACCAGCAGCTTCTTTTGTAAAAAAAAATAGACCCTTTAAACCTGCTGACCAAGAGGCCGAAAGTGTGCAGCTGCTTTCACATGCTTTTATTCGTGTAAAACAGGAGGACCTCATTTTGATAAGGTCTTCAAGTAAAGGACGACACATAGCCAAGTATTAGAAATGCTTTTAATGATACTAGCTTATTCAACATGGAACACTTGAAGGTTGGCTGAGGTTGAGTGATAGGGACCACGTCCCATTGATCCACTGAGAAAATGTTGCAATAAAGAAGAGATATCCTTAACCTGTTGCGTCGCCGTGTCGGGTTTTACAACCAAAGTCCCTTTACATCACAGCGGAAAAGTTCCAAAACACATAGACTGGCTAGCGACAGGTATGGCTAGCATCCATGCTAATCTGAAAGAAGTGTCAAGCATCCTTCCTTTACTCACAGAAAGCTTTTCTTTGTTTTTTCTAAAACGACCATAAAACACAAGTGAAAACCCGAAAACTTTGGCCAGTCGCCCTGTTGTTGCCTTTCGCGGGTCTCCGTGAAGGGTTGGAGGACACCAGGACCATGAGGAGAAGTCAGAAGGTCTCAGAAGGCCATGGATGCCCAGCAGGTGGTGCTGCCTCCCGCTCAAGTTCACCTGAGGTTGGGGGGCTGTAGCCGAACGCTAAAACTAGAAGGTACAGAGACGGGCGTTTGGAAAGTAAATTAATTTTAGCAGGTCAGTGTGGATCAGACGGAGAGACACACATCCGTGTCACTACTGAGAACAGAGAGTCTGCACCTTTGCATGCCGCACTGTTGCCTGAGTGGCATTTACGTCTGGAGGCGCCGTTTCCTCTTGGCCTTCCGGGCATACACGAAGTACATAGTGTGCCCCGCGGCGATGAACAGGACGGAGACGATGACCAGGATTCCAAAGTGCTGCGGTTGCGGCGCAGAGATGACCATGAGGAAGTGCAACAGGTCCATCAGGTAGTTCATGGAGCTCTGGACTCCGTTCACCACACCGCGTTCAGACTCGCAGATGGTCTCCTGGAGAAGCTGTGTCACCGTCAGGTCAAACGACCACAGGCCTGCAGAGAGAAGAGCAAGGGCGGATATCAACATGGGAACAGTGCGCAGTTCAGACAGAATACTGTGGGGCTACAGCGACTTTAGGTAGAATTTTATGGGCTACAGTTGGTGCGGACTGAAATTTGTGAGTCTACAGTCGGTTCAGACTCAATTTTGTGGGTCTATTGTTGGTTCGGATAGAAATTTTTAGGTCTACTCTCGGTTCGGAAAGAATTTTGTGAGTGACTGTCGGTTCAGATTGAATTTTGTGGGTCTACAGTCGGTTCAGACTGAAGTTTTTGGGTCTACGGTCGGTTCAGAATGAATATTGTGGGTCTACAGTCGGTTCAGACAGAATTTTATGGGTCTACAGTCAGTTCGGATAGAAATTTGTGGGTCTACAGTCGGTTTGGACAGAATTTTGTGGGTCTACAGTCAGTTTGGATAGAATTTTGTGTGTCTACAGTTGGTTCAGACTGAATTTTGTGGGTCTATTGTCGGTTCGGATAAAATTTTTTAGGTCTACAGTCGGTTCAAACAGAATTTTATAAGTGTATAGTCGGTTCAAACTGAATTTTGTGGGTCTACAGTCGGGTCAGACAGAATTTTGTGGGTCTATAGGCCGTTCGGAGAGAATTTTTTAGATCTACAGTCAGTTCGGAAAGAATTTTGTGAGTGACTGTCAATTCAGATTGAATTTTGTGGGTCTACAGTTAGTTCAGACTGAAGTTTTTGGGTCTACAGTCAGTTTAGACTGAATTTTGTGGGTCTACTTTCGGTTCAGACTGAATTTTGTGGGTCTACATTCGGTTCGGACAGAATTTTGTGGGTCTACAGTTGGTTTGGATAGAATTTTGTGTGTCTACACTTGGTTCAGAATAAATTTTGTGGTTCTATAGTTGGTTCGAATAGAATATTTTGGGTCTACAGTCGGTTCAGACGGAATTTTGTGGGTCTACAGTCGGTTCGGATAGAATTTTGTGTGTCTAACGACAGTTCAGACAGAATTGTGTGAAACTACAGTCCATCAGGTAGTTTATTTTTTGGGTCAACAATCAGTGGTCAGAGAATTTTGTTAAAATTCAGTCTCTATATTGTGTCGGAGCTCTTTTTGGGTTCACATACTAAACTTGGCGCTGTGTTCCTGGATGGATGTTCTTGGTCTGTATTTCTGTTTACACCAAATTCAGCCCCAGTTAAAGGACAATTCTTGGAGAGGAAGAATTTTGCCCATTTCAAAACTGAACTGTTCATTGTTTACAACCAACACCCTGTGTCACTACTGAAGCTGCGGTGTGGTCTGGTCACTCAGGATTATCTCTGGGTTTACTTTCACAGGGAATGGTAAATGGATCTGATTAACCGCGTTGTTACAGTTGTTATTGTTTGAGAGCCTCTTTTGTCGCGAGACTAAGACCAGACTGACCAGTTGCAGCTTCCTCCAGACTGGCTCACCCATTCAGTTGCTAAAAACAGTAAACGGTTCCTCTGCTCACCGATTCGAGCCGTGATGACCCCGAGGAACAGCAGGGTGATGGACACGTAGGACTCGGGCACGATCCCTGCGGGGGCGTTTTCGAACAGCACGGTGCTGTTGGTCCAGTGGATGGAGGAGCGATCGGGCAGCAGAGGCTGGTTATTGCCCCCCAGCAGCGGGTACCCATGTCTTTCGTGCCCTCCCCCAGTCATCCCGCCCACATCTGACCTGTTCCCCAGCGCCAGCATGCCCAGGTCCATGGGGCTGCCGGGGGCGAAGACGGAACACACGCACAGCAGCAGGCAGGCCAGGTGCAGGGCACTGGAGATCATGCCAGTGTTGACCAGACCGTAGGCCTTGCGCAGCTTGGTGAACAGGACGGTGCCCAGCAGGCCGGCCACGGCCGAGACGCCCATTAACAGGCTGAGCAGGGAGCCGCTGATGCCCTGGGTGTAGGCGTAGCCGGTGGTGATGCAGTCGAAACCCAGCACCGTGGTGTACAGGAAGGCCAGGCCCAGACCCGCCAGGAACACGGGCTGCCGGTAGTACGCCCGCCAGCCATCCCAGCAGGTGCTGAGGAGGCCGAGGATCCGGCGGACGCAGGGGGGCATGGCGGTCCGCTCTCTCAAACATGCACTGCCCACGTCCTCGGTGAGGAACACCGTCTGCCTCAGGGAGCCCTCGCCTGGATAACAGGGGCGCAAGTCAGGTCAGTCTCTAGGCCAGGAGTACATGAACAAAACACCACATTAAATTAACCCTTAGAACCATTAGAGTATCAGTAAAATCTGATTTGAATAAAAACTTTCAGGATAGTCTCTGCCCACAGATGGGTGGGGTAAATTAGATAGGGGGTCTATTTGTTTCTAAGACCTAAAACAAAAGAATTACATTTACATGTTTTTAAATTGCAATAAATTCTACGAGACACAGGAACACCAAACAAAGCTCAGAATGACGTCCGACACCTCGAGAACCAACACACACCAGGGGAACTTCCATATATGTTTTGCTTCGCTATGAAAATTTACCAATTTTTAGTCTGCCAGCACAGATCCATACTGCTCACACTCTGACGGTTAAAATGTATGTGTATTAGAATTCTATTAATATTATTACTGCAGCTGAACAGAACCCGTTTCTGTCAGCATTGCACAATATTTATTCATAATTTAAGTGGTAAATCTGTGTAACGGGTTCATTTAGAGATGGGATTGTTTTGCCAAAGGAAGAATCTGAGGTAATTCATCACCAGTGTTTTGGTGCAGGCATGGTTTAGGCCACCATGGACTTCTGGGAAAATGAAAGTGACTCAAGCTACATTGTTAGTCCTAATGCAAAATTGGATAAAAGTACATTAGCTTTGGTCAGATGTTCTCTCAGTGTGTCTCAGACTGACGACTGCACAGTTTGAGTGGAGTCTGTCAATTGACTTGTATTATAATTGCATTTAAAGAGTCCCTTTAAAGCAGCAGCCCCCAGCCTTTTTGCACCACGGACCAGTTTCAGGTAAAACAATATTTTCATTGGCCGGTACCGAAATAATAAATTTTTTTTTTTCAAAATAGATCTTTCAGAATCTTATTATCAATAAAATATTTTTATTCTGTCTATCTGTATGGCCCAGTACTGAAAAACTCATGGGCCAAAACCAGTCCATGATCTGGCGGTTCAGCTTTAAAACATCTGTTCATTGACTTCTATTATAATCAGTGTTGGGAGTAATGCATTTTTAAATAAGTACTGTACTGTACTTTACCATCCCAAATTTGGTCACCCTAGAGATGAGTGAACCTGCAACTGATCTAATGGCATATAGTACTGTTGCCTTCCACTGGATGTGTTATTAGCTGATTGAGCGTCATGAGCTATATTTACACAAATATTTACAAATCCATATTTCCAATTATTTTGGTTATAGTAACTTAAAAGTAATGCAATAGTAGTGTAATGCCTAACATTTTAAATACAGTAATATTGTAATGTAATGAATTATTTTGAAATGACAGCAACAAGTAATAAATGACACATTACAGTCCCTTTAAAACATCTGTCCATTGACTTCTAATATAGTGAGTTTGGAGAGTCCCTTTAAAACATCTGTCCATTGACTTCTATTATAAGTGAGTTTAGAGAGTCGCTTTAAAACATCTGTCCATTGACTTATATTGTAGTGAGTTTAGAGAGTCCCTTTAAAACATCTGTCCATTGACTTCTATTATAAGTGAGTTTGGAGAATGTACCTCGGGAAGTTTTCCTTTGCCTCTTCCTCTGCAGGTAGTTCTGCTCCTCTGTAGGCGGGGGTTTGACGGAAAGTGCCGGAACGATGCGGTAAACCCGGGAGAGGAAGATGAACTCCACGATCAGGGATACCAGGTTCCAGCCCAGGATGAAGCCACAGCCAACCACATTGGAGGCCAGAGTCATGACCTGGCCCACGGCCAGAGGAGCCAAAATGTTGGTCACTTGGTCAATTCGTCGCATGGTGGCATTCATCCCTATTACAGCATGACAGGATTACATTTACACTGAGATGGACTTCCTGCCAGAATAAGGAACACCTAACCTGTCTTGGTGTTATCTAATTCTGGATCTTGATTTAACATTGTGATTTTAAATTTCAAATTATCCAAACCTTTAAATGGCAATTCTAACATTTTGGATGGTAATTTCTAGTGACGCTCCGATTGATCAGCCACTGATCCTGATCAGCCAATAATGGCTAAAAATAGCTTGATCGGCGAACCCCAAAAGCTGCGATGAAAAAAGCAGATCACATGACGTAAATTACTCACGCGACTTTTCCACACATGCAGCACGGCACACAGGTAAACAATAGCAGAGCGGAGCTTACCAGTTCTTCCATCTGGAGGTTTTTCAAAGTGTCAGATAAAGACGTAAAGTTAGCCATTAGCAATGTATGTTGTGATGAAATCCCTCGAGGTAGAAGCAAGCAACGGCATTTTAACATAATTAACATGATCAGGCATCTTAGAACACGTCATACAACTGAACATGCCGAGTATGAGAAACTAAACCAGCTGAAGCCAACAACATCCCCATCCCTCAACCAGCCGACTCTGATGCATTTAAATGACATGAACCATACAGCAGGAATAGTACGAGGTGGAAAGACGTTCAAAATTATGGAATTAATTTGGGTTACAGTAGCTTATATTATTTATTCGGTTATGGCCCTAAATATTGAGATATTTGTACAATGATTCTAAATATAGATGATTATTAAATGTCTTTTGACGACATCTCTAAAAGACACATCCCCAGTCAGCTGCCACTAGAGGCCACTGTTGTTTATAGGACTATTATTTTGATTGGGGTTGTGGTCTCATCTCTGGCAGATAAATAATACTTTGTGTTTTTCGTGTTGTTGTTCCTCCAACATGGTAACCCTGAATTGTGTCTTTTTGGTTCCTTGTTTCT
This sequence comes from Ladigesia roloffi, assembly GCA_037577295.1. NCBI lineage: Eukaryota > Metazoa > Chordata > Actinopteri > Characiformes > Alestidae > Ladigesia > Ladigesia roloffi. The sequence continues at coordinate 6,415 of JBBKCR010049736.1, forward strand.
GTTTTGAATTTTGGTAGCCATCAAGCCCTTTTGTTTTGTGTATTATGAATAAGTAAAGAAAGTCTGTCTGCTCCTGCGCCACCCTGGTGAAGGGGCACAGCCTCAAAGCAACACTAAACTGACTTCAACCTTTTGAATAATGATTCTGTATATTTAGCTGATTTTTCTACATTTTAGTTTGACATTTATATGTTTTTGGATTATTTAAAAGTTTTGAACAATCATTCTAGACGGTGATTCCATATGATTTGAAGGATTCTAAAATTCGAATCGGTGAGTCTAAACTTTGAATTTCAAAATTTCAAAATTTTTTGATAATTATTCTAAGCTTTAGGACAGTTAATCTAAATGTTTGCATGGTGTCTCCAAATTACACAGTAGTAGGTTGCATACTTATTTCAGTATTTCTCAGTTAGCTGGACAACTCAGTTAGCAAGTCCAAAATAAATATTTTACAACTTCTCCTATGGGATGTGCTTGACTTTGATTTTTGTCTGAATCAATTTTTTTTTAGGTATTTATTCGGGACAGTGCACATTAATGAACAATCAAATACAATGAACTGACTGACAAGTACTGACTGTAAATGGGCCACATTGTAGCGTAGTTGATCATTTTGATCTATAGTCCCTAAGCAGGAAGACTAAAAACTAAAAGACAACATACAATTATCAATAAAACAGTCACTAGCAATAGTCAAACAAAACAACATTTCAGAAAAAACTAAACAAATAAAGATAAAGAATTACTAAAAGTGCAAACACGACTGGGAACTTTTAAGAGATAGTTTGAGATGTTTTTGAACATCTATAAGTGGAACATTCTCTGATATTCATTGGGACGTTGTTCCAAAAATGACTCCCTCTGGTTGTTGGTGCTGCAGAGTCAAATTCTAGACTCTTCTTTAACTTTAAATGTTCTAGACTGTCCTTTAACTTTAAATGCACTGAATAACTTCCTTTTACTGTTTCAGCACTGAATAACTTCTTAAACATCTAAGACTCATCTGGAGATCCTCATTATCATGACTACAATTATGTAAGTGTTTTTTGTAGGTCAGCAGAGATGATGAAGTATGACGGTGAAATCAAATTGTAAAAATACTGACTGACGAATGAGCACTGAGACCTTACCGGCCAGGTGTCCGCGGTTGTAGCCTGTGATGACCACGATCCAGTCCCTCTGGATAGCGATAGTGAGCGCTGTGCTGGCGAGGTTCGCCACATCTGCCAGGACGATCACCACCGTATAACAAACCACCTTGAGTGAGTCATGTGATGCAGCATGTTACTACACATGGACAGCACAAGCGCGTAGAACTGGACATGGACATGTCCCTACTAATATCACTGTCCCTTGCATTAATTAATTATGTGATTTTGCTATGAGGATTTCGTCTGACCTTGTGTGGAGTTTTAGAACTGTTCCAATGTTATAACATCCGTTAATGTCCAGTTCACATTTCTGAACAGTTGATCAGGGGTGGAGTGTTAAGAATTTAACAAATGAATGCAGAGAAACGAACGAGGGGCAAAACACACGGAGGACTCTTTAATATATTTCAAAGTTCAGGTTAGTTATAAAAAAACGTTGTGACACTGACTGTTGTATTTTAATGATAAATTATCAGCTTGTGAATTCTTAACTGACTAAACACATAGCTGGAAAGCTGAAAGCTGGTCCTCAAACTGTACTGAAGCTTTCTTCTGGTCCTCACACTATCCTGAAACTCCCCTCTGGTCCTCACACTGTCCTTAAACTCTCCTCTGGTCCTCACACTACCCTGAAACTCTCCTCTGGTCCTCACACTACCCTGAAACTCTCCTCTGGTCCTCACAATGTCCTTAAAGTCTCCTCTGGTCCTCAAACTGTCCTGAAACTCTCCTCTGGTCCTCACACTGTCCTGAAACTCTCCTCGGGTTCTACACTATCCTGAAACTCTCCTCTGGTTCTCACACTATCCTGAAACTCTCCTCTGGTTCTACACTGTCCTGAAACTCTCCTCTGGTCCTCACACTGCCCTGAAACTATCCTCTGGTTCTACACTGTCCTGAAACTCTCCTCTGGTCCTCACACTGCCCTGAAATTCTCCTCAGGTTCTACACTGTCCTGAAACTCTCCTCTGGTCCTCACAATGCCCTGAAACTATCCTCTGGTTCTACACTGTCCTGAAACTCTCTTCTGGTCCTCCCAGTGCCCTGAAATTCTCCTCAGGTTCTACACTGTGCTGAAACTCTCCTCTGGTCCTCACACTGCCCTGAAACTATCCTCTAGTTCTACACTGTCCTGAAAGTGTCCTCTGGTTCTACACTGTCCTGAAATCCTTCTCTGGTCCTCACACTGTCCTGAAACTTTCCTCTGGTTCTACTCTGTCCTGAAACTCTCCTCTGGTTCTACATCATCAAGAAACTCTCCTCTGGTTCTACACTGCACTGAAACTATACTCTGGTTCTCCAATGTCCTGAAACCCCCCTCCGGTTCTACAACGTCCTGAAACTCTCCTCTGGTCCTCACACTGTCATGAAACTCTCCTCTGGTTCTACACTGTTCTGAATCTCTTCTCTGGTTCTACACTGTCCTGGAACTCTCCTCTGGTTCTCACACTGTCCTGAAACTCTCCTCTGGTTCTACACTGTCCTGAAATTCTCCTCTGGTTCTCACACTGCAGATTTTTTAAAACTCAAAACACTTTATTTATTGCAACCACACTTCACATTTTCTCAAAAAAATAAAACCACAGTCAGTTATAGGAACAAAAAAAGAAAACAGTTAGTGAGTCCCGCCTTGATAAACCAGTTTTTATCTGATTGGCTGTGCTGTTCCTTGCTGGCGTGTGATTGGCTGATATTTATCTTTAAGAAGCTCAAAGTTCAGTTGTATGCATGTAGGAGAGAAAGAGAACAAGAAATTATGAACAATACTTTTTTTCGTGAAAATAGAGAATCCATTCCATTTGGTGTTGATTCAAATATAGACTGGTGTTACACAGCATTACCTCCACATCGAATTTATGATGTGAATCCAGTTAACTGGATTTTTATGATTAAATTGAAAAACATGTTTCTGGATCATTTTAAAAGGTCACAGTACTTATCTTTAAAAGTGCACATCAAGATTCCAATCAGGTGAGACACTGAAGTAAAGAATTTCTCAAGTTCTGTGACTACAGTCACTTGAATTTTGGTTACATGGATGAAAATAACAGCCTGTAGGTTCCCTCCATATGTACCATGCACATATACAGTACCTTGATGTTAATGTATATGGCCAGAACCTACTCCGGCCAGAGGGTAGTGGCTGTATTATCGCTGGAGTAAAATTCCCACTTTTATATTCCCATCAGTATCAACCTATGCTCTTGAGACCTTGCTGCATTCGGTCAGTACAACCTGCCACTCATGTAAGAAAGGTACTCACAGTCAACCAGCCGTCCCAGATTTCTTCGATCCACTTTTTGTAGGAAAACACCAACATGAGCACAATACTACAGACTGTCACTGAGATGTTCTGGATGAACAAGGATGCGTGGGCCACTGCAGGAACACAGAGGATACAATTAACTCAAAGCTTAGTTAGCACAAACCTCCTGACTTCACGTTTCAAAATGCTACAGTCGGAGAATCTGTTTAAGGAAATACTTCAGTGTTTCTCCACCTGCTGTATCTGTAGCAGGCAGTTACAGAGTTTAGAGTGTCTCTTTAAAACATCTGTCCATTAACTTCTATTAAAGTGAGTTTAGAGTGTCTCTTTAAAACATCTGTCCATTGACTTCTATTATACTGAGTTTAGAGTATCCCTTTAAAACATCTGTCCATTAACTTCTATTATATTGAGTTTAGAGTGTCTCTTTAAAACATCTGTCCATTGACTTCTATTATAGTGAATTTAGAGTGTCCCTTTAAAACATCTGTCCATTAACTTCTATTATAGTGAGTTTAGAGTGTCTCTTTAAAACATCTGTCCATTGACTTCTATTATAAGGGAGTTTAGAGTGTTTCTTTAAAACATCTGTCCATTGACTTTTATTATAAATGAGTTTAGAGTGTCCCTTTAAAACATTTGCCCATTGACTTCTATTATAAGGGAGTTTAGAGTGTCTTTTTAAAACATCTGTCCATTGACTTCTATTATAAGGGAGTTTAGAGTGTTTCTTTAAAACATCTGTCCATTGACTTCTATTATAAGGGAGTTTAGAGTGTCTCTTTAAAACATCTGTCCATTGACTTCTATTATAAGGGAGTTTAGAGTCTTTCTTTAAAACATCTGTCCATTGACTTCTATTATAAGGGAGTTTAGAGTATTTCTTTAAAACAGAGAGACACTACAGAGAGTTTCCATTAATAAGAGGCCCAGCAGGCTGGTGGGTGTGTACTAGGGATGAGCCGGATACTCGGCTGAAACGAGTATCCGGTACGGATAAAGCACTTTTGACGAGTACGAGT
>JBBKCR010049775.1:0-10855 GCA_037577295.1 Ladigesia roloffi
TACTATACTAAGGTGAATGATACCGAGTCCCGATCCGATACTTCTATATACTATACTAAGGGGAATGATACCGAGTCTCGATCCGATACTTCTATATACTATACTAAGGCGATTGATACCGAGTCTCGATCCGATACTTCTATATACTATACTAAGGCGAATGATACCGAGTCTGGATCCGATACTTCTATATACTATACTAAGGCGAATGATACAGAGTCCTGCCAAAACATTTACATCCCAAGCATCGTGTACATTCTCATGCATTGACGTCATCAATTGTGATCGTTTCCTAAGATTAACCAGGTTTAACGAGTACCGATCGGGTCGTAAAATGTGATCTTTGGGCAATCGATTGGGGCATCACTAGTTGTGCCATATAGTTCTGGACACAATCACAATATGTTGCTGTTTTTTTTCTAGCATATTGCAGAATGATCGACACTACTCTCAATAAATGAACGCCATTTTGACTACGTAGCAGCAGGGGAGCGACTTTCGACAAGTTTTTGGGGTTGATTAATGGAGGCCAGTAATAAAAGGCTGGTGCAAGCACAAGTCGAGGCAAATGCTTCCAGTAAATGGAAAGTAACGTAAATATAATTATTAAACTGATGTACACTGCGGGGAGCAGCCTGTCACTCTGATGACAGCTTTGGATCCTTTGTTTGAGTTTTCGATTTTACGGAATTAGCACTGTTTGCACGTTTAAATGTTAGCAGATAACAGGTTAGGCAGTTGATGGGTTACACATGTTATAAATGTTCTATGTTGTAGTTTGTATATATTTACCTACTCATTGTTGTAAATAAATGTTAGTCCGTCACTTCGTTTACGTGCAAAACGTCATTGCGCCATTTCAGACACACCGTATATAATTATTTGTAACATATTTCAAAAGTGGATGGTGGTTACTTTGTTATAAAATGCTCAGAATACTAACTGCTACCACAGAATTGTTTTTGAACATGCTTGTAGAATTCATATGTGCAATATTTAGCAATTTCCACCAGTTTGAGTTTACTTGGGATGTCCTGTGGCATTGACCTGTACCATCCCTTGCTTTAATAAGCAAGAAGCATCGAGTTGCATCAGTGATAAGTAGAGATCGACCGATATATCGACTTACCGATAGTTTTACTGATATTTAAGCATTTTACCATAATCGCTTATCTGTTGTTTAATATCTGGTTCCGCCGATAAACACTGCCATCTTGTGGGTGTTTTGAGAATTACGTGCATGATCGCCATTGCAGCACAATGTCTGAGGGAAAACTGCGGGCAAAGTAACGGATACTTACTTGCTTTCCTATATTTAGTAAACTCAATTACACCTATCAGCTATCAATAACACATTAGATGTGTTACATAAATGACTGATAAGTTTTTTTGTGTGTTTTTTTTTGTATGCAAGGAGTTGTAATAATTGTGTCAAAACAGAAGTATAATAGTAAATAAATATCGGTTCTGAATATCGGTTATCGGGCACATAAACTTGCAAATAATTGATATCGGTATTGGTAATAAAAAATAAATATCGGTCGATCACTAGTGATAAGTCTTCAAGAAGTAGTCAGTCATGTTCTACAAAAGATGTTCAAGCTAATGCCAGCAGTCAGATTTGTTAGTGTGTAACATGCACCTCAGTATTAGCATATTTTCTTAGGTATGTGGCGGAAAGCAGTAAAAAAAACGGCTGGCAATCTAAACCTCCTCCCGCCGGACCAAAGTCTTATCTGATCCATAAACTCTCTTGGAGACATTAGCATATTCGCTAGGTGTACTGTTCCCCCTTTACTGGCTGTAAATTCGCTCCCTGGCACACGGCGCTCAATAAATCGTAATTTGTGGAGAACACTGTGGAATTCGGTCTACAGCTTCCATCCCAGCCCATCCGACCAAGATCATCACCTTTCACAAGGCGAGGTCGGCTTGGGCGCTGAAGACAGAATGCCTAGAGTGTAGGTATGAAAAATGAATTACGTAACTTAAGACGTACTCTGGAACTCCTCATGCTAAGAACCCAGAGATTTAAAATGCTTCCACATGCCCGTGCCTGATTTCTTTCTTTCTTTTTTTCAATGCAATCTTTTTATTTTTTTGTCCTTGAGTGGTAAGCCCCTGGGAATTTATAAGAAGGGCCCTGTTATAACTTCAACATTTTCAGTTTTAGAACCTTCCTTGAGTTTCCTCTGTGTGCTTTCTCAGACTCTGACTCTTGGATCCATCCCTGGAATTAGGCATATTTTCTTGGCGCGCCCTTTCGGTGTAGTTAAATAGATGGCTGTAGTTTATTTTTAAAATTTGTTTTATTTTATGTATTTGTCTGCACTTTGCAGTGCTAAAGGTAGACCATTCTACAAATATGTCTGGAAAATCATTGTTATGTAAGACTATTAGACTGTCAATAACTTTTTCCCCTCAATTACTGTAAAGAAAAATGTTTCTGAACGCTTGGTTTTAGCCCCGCAGTTCATCATTTTTTGACCTTTCTCTGCGTTTGGATTTGGCAGGTTGTGTGTTTGTCGAACTGACTGCTCTTATCATGACTGACTATGGCTTTGCCTGGATTTTTGGGACATGCTGGGATAGTGTTTCCAACAGCTGGGTGCTGCTGACAGATTCAGTTTTCTTGTTTACATAGTGAAATGAAGGATGTGGGATGACTGGGACAGGCCTAATGATTAGCTCGGCCTTAATGGTCATGATTAATTGTGTTCTTTTTTGCAGTTAATAGTGGTTGTTCACATTTGTCTTGTTGGTCCAAATTAGACTCTGAAGAGATTTTTTTGTTGCATTGAAAAAGCAATGCATTATGTGATATGCAGTTTGCACAGGGAAGTCTTGGGTTCCTGTGCAAACTGTTTAAAGCCATTTATCTGAGCACTAATGGACTTTCTGCCAGGATTGGTTCTAGATTTCACCTCCATGCCTGCAGGGTTTGCATGGAATTTTGTTCTAATGAGGTGCTGATTGAGCCGAACCAAGGAGAAGTCTTTTAATGATGAAGCAGACACACTGACATACATAAAATCACCATTTACTGAATAAGTATTATTTGTATTTATTCTTATATTTGCTTTTTACAGCATGTCCCGCTAAGCTGAACAGGTTTCAGATATCATTTCCTCAAGTGTCATTGTACTGTAAATAAACTTTCTTCCAGTAACGTTACTTTCGTCAAAATATCGCAGAGTTCTCGTAAGCTTGAACGTGTAAATCATTACTATTGGGTGGATTTTCATCACCAATAAAAGCAGCAATATCTTTGTGTTCCAACCATGAAGTCTTTATTGAATACTGTATACACAGTGAATGGCTCCAGCTACTTATCTTTTGAAGCACTTACCCTTGCTTTTCCCCCCTACCCAGGCTCTGTAGCTGCCCATCTTACTGTTAGTTTGTTGGTTTGCTACTTGATCTGTCCTTAGGTGTCCTGTGAACACTCTCTAGCAGTTTTCTCAGAAGCATGACCTCCTAAAGATGATGGTGAGATGGACTAGGCAAGCCATATTCCACCTTTTTCCTGATAAATTAAGACAGGGGTCACCAACGTGGTGCCCCCAAGGACAACATGAGTAGCCTGTGGACCGTTCCAAAATATAGCCCAGCTCACCAGTGAGCAGCATCTAACATGTAATTTTATCCTGTTGCTCTTCTTTAATCGCATTTGCATTTATATCTAAATTGAAAATGACAATATCTAATAAAGGATTTAAAACATGCTTATTATACATGAAGTTGTGGTAAACTCTGTATTAGTGTATGAAACTGGTAGCCATTCGTATGGTTCAGTACCAGTGATGTAGCTCTCAGTTTCAGAAAGGTTGGTGACCCCTGAATTACGATTTATTGAACAAAGATGTATCATCCTTGAGTAACACCACCTAAAGCTGAGTTCCCCAATCACAGGGCCATTTGTTACCTGGCCACACAGTAAAATACAATAATGATATTTTATTGATTTTCTGAGCCTGAGAGGCTCTTTTATTGTGGAAAAAAATTCACGTGGTTATGGTATCTCAAAAGTGTAGCCTACAAGGTAGCAAAAATAAGAGAAGAACTAACGCACTTTGTTTTTAGTTGTATCTAAATGCGTCCGAAGCTTTACATAAAACTGATCTGTAGCACTAAAAAGGTTGCGGGTCTTCCCTGTTACAATGGTTCGGGTTTATATATTTTTTATTATTTATATATATTTTTCCATTGAACTGCAACGCCCTCCATTGATGCATCTTTGATTACTGTGGTTCTTCTCAAAAAAACATTCCCTGTTAGTGGAAAATGTGTAGCTTGCGTACCCTTGAAATACAATTATACAAGGCTGCAACTGAGGCTCTATTCCCCACAAATCTACACAAGGGGGTGCTGTTAGGTCCCTACTGAAAGAGAGGAAACCCACACCAGCAGGATCTCAATGTTCTTCAGGTTGGTGTTTATCTACTTGGCAAGGAAACGATGAAAAGTATTCTGATGTAAATTGTGAATATATTCATCAAAGTGCCTTTCATTTTTCTAAAGCAGTGATGTAATCCGTAGTGTTGGCCCAAACTGGAAGTACACTCAGGAAAAACTACCCATCTTGTTTCATTTGCTGTCAGGAGTTGGTTTTGTTGTTAAGAGTTCCTTGATTAATATTTAGTTGTTTGTCTGAGAGTTGTAATGCTATTGTAAAATAGATGCAATCTGAGTAGCAGTGAAGGTGTCAAACATGTAATTTTTCCTGATATTTTCTTATATCGTTTCATTAGATATTTACTGAATTATATGTTTTGTTATAACGTCTTGGGTGTGCAGGTCATGCAGACATGGGGTGAGATAATGATCGAAGAGGAAGCAAATGGTGGAAACTCCTAAACCTCATGCCAAGAGATAAGGAGAGCATTATGACCGTCATTCGGACATCCCGAAGTGAAAGTTAAAGATAATCTCAAGACTGAAAATCAGTAAGATATAGAAACGTTTGTATGCTAGGTTTTGTAAAAAGTGATGCTTTGTTTGAACTGTGTGAATGAAATGGCCAGTGGCTTTTTCCTTATTTCACCAAACATAAATCCTGGCCGGGTGCCATCAGACTTTGTGTATGTAACATTCCACACCGCACACAGGGAGCCATTGCCTAGCATTTGCGGAATAAGTCGTAATGGCCGTTCAGTGGTAAGGAAGTGTTTACTTTTTTTTACAGGAAAGTGGAAAACTGAATTTTCCCGGCCACATCAAAGTCTTTTTATTATTGCTTTGATTTTATTGGCATTAGGACCTGGAAATCTGTCACATATTGTGTTCTGATGAGAAGAGATGTTGTGACACTGGTGAGAGTGTTGACGGAGTGTGTTTTTGCTCGGTTTCAGGTACAGCTGCTTGCACTGAATAGCGTTTTTTTGCCAATAGCTTTCCGAAGTTGTTATTGTCTGGAGGCATTGATTTAGAATAAATACAATAACACTAGTGCAGAGAGCAAAAACGCAGACAGTGATTTGGGTTGTTACCTCCTGTGCTGATGGACGGTGAAGACGGTTTCTAGCGATGCCTGCCAGTAAAACAGAATGTAAGATGTACAGGGCGCCTGATGAAGATAACAAATGGCATTCTTGGAAGCTCTGTGAGACACCAGAACACAGTCCTTCGAAACTCAGTTGTTTTTAGGTTTAACCTTCCTCTGGGTCTGTTATTTGAACAAGTGTGCAGACCAATTAGATGTACCTTTATCTCTGCACACTTTGAGTCAGGCCTGTAAGCTTTGAGTTGGTCTGAACTGTATTTTTGTGTGTGTTTTATGGATTTTCTTAAAAACATTATTTGCATCATTTATTAACTGCAGTTTTCATTACTGCACCTCCAAATGTGTCCAGTAGGGGAGCAAAGTTTTGGCAATTCCTAATTTACTGTATGTTGCTATAGAAACTACAATTGTATCCTCTTGTGCAGTCATAGCCCAGAGTGTAAAGTTAACGAATTGGATAATTTCTGCACTTTGCTGTCACAAACACACTAATTACTGATGGGCAATCATGCAATAGTATTTTATGTTAGATTAGTAATTTTATTCTACCTGTTTTTGGTGCTGTTCTCTTCCAAGCCTGTTTTGCATTTTGGCAAAATTCCAATGCTATTACATTCCAATGCTAATGTGCGTGTATTCAGATTTTTGATGGGTTAATTCGGGCCCCAAGTATTGATCATTTAAAAATGTACATGGGGTCTTTAATATGCTGGAATAAAAATGGATTATTACAAATAATTTCCCAAATGCTTTTTTCCATTAATGGCTTGGTAAGAGGCAGAGAGTTAATACCTTCCTTTGTGGTAAAAGTGGCTGTAAAACACGGCACGCTGTATGAAGAGTGTCAGAGGAGGGGCCGGTTTGATACCCTCCTGTGAGCTATTGACTTTTTGGTCACAAAATAGTTTTTGTCCCTAAAACCAATCCTTTCCAAACACTGTGTTTATAGCAACCACACAATCACACTTCCCTTTTTTCCCACAGAAATCTGATCTAGTTTTGATTGATGTCTGATCCAAGTAGCAAACACTTATTAATCAGTATTACGTCTGAATTGTCTTTTAGTTGATTTTTTCCCTTGTGTTGGTTTTGTTTGACCATGGTGAGCGAAAGTGGCCATCAATCTACGATATGCAGTCATGGTACAGGGACCCGTGGGAGGATTTGCCCTATCACTGGCGAGCACCATGTCTCTGTATCTGCCCGTCACTGCATCTTAGGAAAGGTTGAACTGATTTACGTGTGGTTTCGGCTGTCAGGTCTGTCAGCTGGGTGTCAGATTTGCATCCTCATATGGGACATGTGGTCACTTTCCATTTTGAATCGAGCCTTCCATCAGTGTATGGAGACTCGGTCTGCTTATCTTCTGTTATTTCTTCTCTTCCTTTATCTTCTGTTTGTTCTATTGTTTGTCTGGTTTCATGGGTGACCTGCATCAACCAAAGTGGATCAATCTCTTGATAGATGTGAATCTTGGTGAGCTTTACTGGCCCATCAAGTCCCTCGGAATGATCTTGGTGTTACGCATCTCTCCCGATGATTATTTTTCCAGTTCTGCAGCCCTCTGGCATCACAGGCCTGCTTCCTGGAATCTGGGCTTTTCTGACATCACCAATGAGCTAATCTTCGATGGCCTTTGCTTTGTAAATGGCGACATGGTCGTTTGCATGTGTATCACCTTTTTGGAGCATGTTTTGCACCCTAGCACTGGACTGGCAGCGGTGGAAAGTGCGTGGAAGTCAACCCGGGTATTGAAATATGCTTCTGACAGGGAAAAATGTTTCCGAAAGCCCTCTCACGATGAAGGTTAGAGCGCACCGGAGCGGAGGCTGCCAACCCGTCTCCAGCATCCCACCTGTCGGAGGACCGGGCCAGTTCATGTCAGGTATTAATGTGGAGATGACGTAAAAGGACAAAGCATTCCTCCTCAAGCCCACGTTCGGCGCTCCCTGCGGCGATTTATCACGATCAACCGCCACTGGGAGAAATGGCAACATGATAAATGAGTATCTCCATGAGTACATAAAAGGCTAATGAGAACTCTGGCCTCCTTGAAAGGCATAAATGATAAACTTGAGTATTAGGCCTTCTGCGCACTGTTGTCTTATTCCTCTAAGTCTGTTTCCCTGTATTCCTAGACAAAACCGATGGACCGGAGCCAAACACAAACGTCTAACGCAACATCATGGGACCATTTTAGGAGCCATCTTTCGCTTATTACTCCCAGGGCATTGCGGGGCCACACCCTAGGACAAGTTTTGGATGCGCCATGCCCAACCATAAGACATGTTTATGGGTCAGAGGGCTGTCGAAGTGGGGAGAAAAATAACTTGACAGGAATAACCGATATTGCATCAGCCTCTGTGTTTATGTTCTCATGCTGCTGACTTTACGTATTGCTTAAGTTCTTGAAACCTCTCCAGCTTGTTTTTTTTTTGTATGAATATGCTTCTAGCTGTTTCAAATTATTGTTACATGAGATAAGATGTGTCTTGTGCATGCAGCAGCGCTCTCGTAAATTGTATAAATGTGGCTTCCAGCTCTGCCGGTCTTCGCATACAGGGATTTTCTTCGTTTTTTTTAATATAGTGAAGAATGCCAGCTTGGAATATCTGCAGTGTGTTATTGTAACAGGATCCTTCCAAATCTATATGTTTTCATGGAGCTGTGACTCAGTCGGGGTGCCTCGCTGGCCTTCCGGCTGGTCTCGCGGATGACAACCAGCCGCGTGGGGTGATTTGATACGCGGTGGAATGCGAAGAATTCTTTGGCCTAAACATGGTTCAGAAGAACCGATCCTCTGGGGGGTTTGAAACATATGATTTTGGTTTAAATGGGCTGCGGACACCTGATGTGGCCCCGGGGGCGGCTGTGGACCGTCTCAGAGATTTATTGCTCCCCAGACCCACAGAGAGTTCCTCAAAGGTCAGCTGTTGAAGAAGACACTGACAGCTGCACTGAGATCTAAGCAACACCAGCGGTGTTCACTGTGATACGGCATTTATCTGTCTGTCTGTCCATCTCTTCTGAACAACTCCCTCTGCCCCACTGCCATCAGTCCCCTTAACCCGTGACCTATCTCACACTGTAATTTTATCTTATTTTTGCACATCCCCTTTATCTTCCTCATACTCTGATTTTTCTCCTTTGCACATTTCCTTCATTTTGCACATGCACCTTTAATATTTATTTACATCTTTTATACAGAAACTCTCAGCCAAACATCAGAATCTGTGTGTGGACTGCAAAGAAAGAATTTGATTGCACAGAGAAATGTGATTGATACTGTACATTAGGGGTGGGTGATATGGCAAAAATTTAATATCACGATTTTTTTACAGTTAAATTACGATTTCGATTTTATCATGATATTTATATTACTTGGTAACTACAATTTTTTTTAAATTACTGTTTTTAAAGTCACTGGACAGTAAAACCAAACTACTGACCTTTGTAAATATATATAGTCCTTAAAAGCAAAACACAATTTAGGCCAAAGAACATTTCTAAACACATTTTAATCAGCTTTTTGCCAACATGTATATTTAAAGCCAATAAATACTTACATTTTTCTTCAGAACAAATTATCGACAATAACAAACAAACTAAATAGCAAACAATAAAAATAGCAAATAATGCAACTATTTAAATTATTAATCAATTATTTAACACAGTCATTCAACATGACATGACAAAACCTCCTAAGATAATTCAATGGATAGGAACTTTAAAGGTCAATAAAGGGTATTCATGTAAACTTAGAGGTCATTTGTAGTTCTCTCTGGAAAAAAAGTAAAGTGAAATACTGTGTAAAATGTGCTTACAAAAGAACCATCAACTTAAGAACATGTTTTTTTTCAGGGATTGTTTTAAGCATTTATCAGCTTCTAGAAAGGAGACTGATTAGAGGTTTTTAGCCAGAAAAAACGATTTGTTTACTTTATCTGGCTGTAGAGTAGCTCTTTGGCATGTTATGATATTGCCACTAGTCCTGAACACTCGTTCTGAGGGAGCGCTTGTTGCTGGAATGCGAAGATACTTTTGAGTTAGTTGTCCAACACTTGGAAAGTTTGCTTCATCTAGTCTCCACCGTTGAAGAGGATCCATTTTGGGGGAGCAGATGTTGCAGCTGCAGATACATCACCTGATAAAAAGCTGGCCAGTGTTTTCTTTGCTTTCCTTGGTGGTGTGCATACTTTTCTCTCTAAGCTCTGTGATGTTGGAGATACTGTTGCAGACTGTTGTTGTGCATGTATATTAAGCAGAGCTTCCAGCTCAGACACAGCTGGCTCGTACTTCCTCTTTCTTGTCACTGTACTGGGTTTTAAACCTCGGATCAACAAGCGATGCCATGTCCAACGGGGCATCAGTGGTGGGATCCTGGTTCTTTTCAGTGAGGTAGTCGAGGATAGTTGTCTTCATTGTTTTTGTTAGATCAGTGTCGTCATCGTTCAGCTTCAAAATGCTGAATTTCAAGCAGATGCAAGACTGGCTTGTTATAAGATACACTCACATAATCCTCTGCTGAAAGTGCATTGGTCAAGTCTCTCAGTGGACCCAGGCCTCCATGGACTCCATTACATCAAGATCTTGCCATGATGGGATTAAATGCCTTGTCTTCTTATCTGCCTGTTTCTTGGTCCAACACTCTCTCAATCATGGCCAGTTTTGATAGTGTTGGTGACTCTGTCATGAGTTTTTGTCGAGGTAGTTTCTTTTCTATTTGAGCCTTACATAAATCTCTCTTTTTCTCCCAGCTGAAGGAGACTGCTCTCACTATTTTCTTGCAGACTGATGTCATGCGATTAATACGAGGGTCTTTAGGACTTTTTTCTAAAAGAAGAAGAGCAATATATTTAATTAAATTTAACTAACAACTAAGCAGCTTATAAATATGAACAAACTAGTGATACACAGAATCCTGATTTTTTGGGGTTTCTGATGAATAACGAATCCACTTTTTAAGATTCAGCCAAACCCAAAACCCAATATTACACTAAGCTGATATGCACCTTATGTACTTTTCATAAAATATATATATATATATATGTATTTTCCAGTCGAAATTGGAGAATGCCCCCCTTGCCTCCAAAATTGACCTACAGAAACAACATTCTGAAAAATATTTTTATTGTTATTATTATTATTATATGATTACTCATCAATAGCTAGGTGAAGTCTGTGCCCAAAACGCTGCAAACGTGTCCAGTTGTTTAGCTCCAAAGCTCGCACCATGTTAGTCCCACTGTCTGTGGTCATGCAGGTCATCTGATCTTCTTTAAAGCGATAGTTCACCCAAAAATGAAAATTTGATGTTTATTTGCTTACCCCCAGGGCATCCAAGTCGAAGGT
>JBBKCR010049796.1:0-10854 GCA_037577295.1 Ladigesia roloffi
AAAGGGAAGATCATTCTCATATATAGCCCCCAAGCTCTGGAATGCCTTACCACACAACGTTCGGGACTTTTTAAATCCAGGCGAAAAAAACACCTGTATTTTAATTCTTTCTTAAACTCCCCATACACACAAATAATGCACTTAAACTTATGCAGAACTAACTCCATCCTCTGTTTTCTCAGAGGGGAACTGCTGCACACCTGCTGGATCGATCTCCGGGAGACTGCCCTCAACCAAGCCCAGCTCCATCGGGACCAAGACGTCTCGTTATTTATCTAGTGCTGTGTTGTATTTGATGTCTCTCTCTCTCTCTCTCTCTCTCTCTTTCTCTCACCTCCCGAGGTTTCTTCCTCCATTTGAGGGAGTTTTTCCTCGCCTCTGTTGCCTTCGGCTTACTCACTAGGGGCTCGGACCTGGACTCTGTAAAGCTGCTTCGTAACAACCTGGTTGTAAAAAGCGCTATAGAAATATAATTGAATTGAATTGATGTCCAGGCCTGGTCTGCCGGATGACTGGTCCCCCCCCTTGCTGAGTTGCTAATTGCGGGGCGTGGCATGCCCATTTTCCCCCAGAATGACGATGCCAGGCGTGGAGGCACACTTCCATACTTTCTCTTTCTTTATTTCTAAAACACAAACAAGCTTGAGGGTCTGACACACCCAGAACATAAAGATTCAGAAAAACCAGAAAATAGAGATTGCTGTGAGGGTTCGTGAAGGTGTACCGAACACCCCCAGTTGGTCCAAACAGAACATAAATACAAACATTAATGACCCCTGATCACACTCACAGCTGACACTTATTCAGTGTAATCAGGGGACTCAAAAGAAAACAGAAGACCTAAGGGTGCCCGCCGTTACAGGGGAATGGTGGATGAGGCCTAGATATCATAGCTTTTTTCTTGGTAATAAATAATTTTTCATGCATTTTAGTGGTAACGAATTAAGAAACATGTCAGTGCTTACAAAACGAAAAGCCTGTTATTACTGATCTCTCCGCGAGATGAGGGAAGGGGAAAATGCATGCGTCAGTGATGCAAAGTCTTTTAATGAAACGTAGTTTAAATCACATTAATCGCAAATACAGACACTCGCTCTCATGGTTAGCGTATGCAGCTTCTTCAGTGGACCCGTGCTCCACCAAACGAACAAACGAAACTAAGGCCTTCGATCTCTCACATCCAATCGAGGAGGAACCAAGGAGGCAGGTAGTCAGTCAAAAGGGTGAGGAACACAGGTCTGCGAAAATGAGAGAAGATACAAGTTAGATACACGGTCTAGATTATACTCTCTTAGGCTTCACTCATAAAGTCAGAGAGGCACGAGCTAACACACAAACTTAGTCAAGTGGAGAAGGGTTTTCTCCAAAAAAGCAAACCAGCAAACATCTGAAACCCAGATTTCCACAGAGTGGGTACAGGAAGAAAGGTACAGGAGTTTAATCAAAACAGACACGGGGAGAAACGGGACCGGCCAGCTTAAATAAGGAGGGCAAACAAGGAACAGGTGGGACACAGGACAAATGAGGAGCAGGTGAATGTAATCTAGGGGAGTAACACAAACCGAATTGACACACTAGGAAGGGGACTAGGGAACCTATACAGGGAGGACAAAAGTAAAGGGACGTCTAACGAGACGGGGACTCGGATGGGGGACCTGTCACACATGTGAACAAATTATAGTGCAGTCTATCTGTGTGTAGAAGGGAAAGGGGAGGATGCACAGAGCAGTCACTATGTACAGGTTTTAATGAAGACAAAGAACAAACACAAATCACAGAACAATCACAAGCCCTGACTCTAAATCAAAACGAAAAACACAGAACACAAATAAACGAAAACAGGGCAATACATAGAACACAATACCTGTGCTCCTCAAAAGAACAAAGAAATCAAAACCAGGAAACCGCATTTAGATTTCCACAAAGCTTCACAACCGGATAACATGGACACAGGCTGTCGGTGCAGATCGTGCACAACCTTGGATTAAAATGGAGGAACATGGGCCTGAAAATCAGATCAAGGAAAACAGATCATGAACAAACACAAAAATCACAGACACCATGGAGAGTGAAAACAAATACAGACATAAAGACGCTTGGATCGGCTGGGGTTCAAATAAGGGGAGCAAACGAGATACAGGTGAACTAATGAGAAACAAGGAACAGGTGAAACCAATAAGACTAATAAGATACAAATGGGGCAAGAACACTAGGTAGGGGACAAGGGACCTAAACAGAAACTGGAAATAAAAATAGGGACGAAGGGAAATACTTATATTCAGGCGACGGAGAACAGTGTTCCACGAGGTGGGGACGAGGTGGGGACATCTATATAGGGGTAATAGCGGTATTTTACAATCTTGCACTGTAGATATTCTGTATACCCTGTACAGTACGAATACAGGTTTGCCTTTATGTTTTCTTCAAGGGATATGTTTTAAGCTAAGTTGAAATGAAATAGTTTAGTGTTTACACTATAAATATAGCATATAAATATAATAAGTAACAACAAACTATGCCATTGCTGAACTCTAAAACACCCCACTTTCACTTCATGTTGTTATGTTTAGTAAAAGCCTTCTAAAATCCATACATCTCATTTAGCATATTACATTGGATTACAAACTAAAATCATATGTACAATACTAACCTGAATCACATTGGACCAGTTGTGGAGAGGCCCAGTTTACAGATTCAATTTGCAGAGGAGCTACAGCTATTTTGCCACTTCCTGTGTGATCCCTTTTTTAAACGCAGTTTCCCCTAAATAATTTTTGCCCAATGTGAAGGTTTCCTTTTTAAACACAAATGTAGTCTGATTAATGAGAAATGAAAAGGGTTTTTACAGAAACCATAGTCCCTCAATTTGTTAACGCAGGAAAACACCTGTAGTGCAGCTGGGCCTCTAGAACCAAAGTGAAAAAACTCTGTAGATCACAGGTCTCCCATTTAATCCACAAAGGACTGTCTGACTGCAGGTTTTCAAGCAGGAACACACTTGATTCAGTTGGCTTAATCAACTCCTCTTATTTTACATTATCATGTATCTGCACTTTATGTATTTCTGGTTCATGGTTTGACACAAAATGATGAGGTGAAGAATTTAAATGTACAACCTCAGAAAAAGTTAATTTGCACCACACTTGGACCATATGCCTTATGGAGCACATATTTTTGATCAAATCCTCCATCTGCATAAATGTGGCCCATCCTTAGCCTAGCATGGTCTAAAATAATATTTACTCCATTGTTACAATAGATTTGTACTGAACACTCTACATTTGAACACGTTTTACAGTGTATGTCTCAGATCATATTACCAATTTCTGGCAGTGGCCGCCTTGAAAACTAAGCAAAAATAAATACTATTTGAACCTTTTTCAGATTTTCTGCATTCACCACTGACAAAAGCATATCTTTCAGATTTATTCACACTCACACAAACAAGTTTACCAGTGCTCAGAGGTTACCACTGATCAAACAAAATACTATGAACAGCCTGATCACATAATCAAGACTATTTGTAAAGGTTACTGTGTCTACAAAGCAAATTGTTAACTTTCCACTTCATGTCTGTACTTTTGTTGATCTTGATCAAACAAGCACTGGTATTTGTTTTGTGTGCTGTTGTTCTTAGAAACTGATTGGTCAAGAAAGCTCCTGTGAAAGACTCTATGTCCCAATGTCTGATGATTCAAATTAAATACTCCTCTATGGGCGTTGGTCAGTGAATGGGACAGCAAACAGTTAAAATCCACTAAAGACACTGACAAGGAGGCGAACATTGTATGGTTTTTATAACTTTCATTTTGGCACAGTAACCTCTGCAAATTGTCTTCATTATATGAGATTTCCGTTCATAGATATTTGTTTGATGAATTGCAAACTATGAACTCTGGTATCTTTGTAAGTTTGAGTGTGAATAAATCTTAGAAATATGACTGATGACGTTTACCAGAGCTGCATGTAGAATATAAAATTCTTAATCTCTGGCTTCTCTTTGACAGCTGTTTAGGTGTATTTAGCTGGCAGTAACTTGGTAGAACAGCGGACGCGGATTTAAATATAGGGTTACAGGTTTTAAGAATGTATGTAGACTACTTGAGCACCAGGTTATATTCATTAAATATTATTATATTTATAAAAATTTTTAATGTGCTAATTTAGCACAGCCACACTTTGAACGCTCTGAGATATATTATTTAAATTTCAAAACCACTAATACGTTTAAATATTTGAACAGTGGAAATTTCACCCAAAAAACGAGTGTAAGGCGGGTGTCATGCTTAAAAGAAACTCAGCCTATAGCAAACCATCATGGATCCAGGAACAGGAACAGGGAGGGAGAACTTGCGTCAGCCGGTGCTAGGAGACTGCTGTGGCTGCTTGGCTGGGTAGATTGGATGTGCGGTGGAAGATGAAGTTATTCGTGATTGTAGAAACTAGGCACTACTTCAAGACACAAGATCAACAGAGTTTATGACCGAAGTGAAACAGTAAGAATTCAACGTAGGACGTTTAAAGCTTGCTAGAACCTTTCCTCGCTGATAAACTAGTATACTAGCCTGCTAAGTTTTCGTGGCGATTTGTGCTCGTAAACAAAGTTTACTTGTTGCAAATACAATCAAACACAATGTGATTTGCTGCAGCCTTTGCACCCGATTGCAAGAAAAACAAGCGCAACAACTTGGGCAACAACGTCGCGCGCCGTTAAGATAAGTTACACGTGTTAAAGTGCAAGGGTCTCTCAGACGAACCTCAACACCGTAAAATCAATCACACAGAAGAGGCTGCGAGGCGTAGAGGAAGATCTTAACCACTCTCTTGTTCTTCTGTAAGATTTCATTTATTAACCAGTTTTTACAGAATATTTCCACCAAAGATGTCGCGCCTCTTATTGGGAGTTCTGAGAAGGTAGGTGTCTCTGTTTTACATTAAACCACCTTGTTTCTATGAACGTTTCTATGAACGTGGCAAAGCGTGTCACCATTATTGTTGTATTTAACTGCATGCTCTCTTTATGACACTTCAGGTCTTGCAAAAAGGTGGGTGAAGTTTTATGTTGTGTTTTATATTAAGACGCGCACATCCGAAGCAACGTGAAGCAATAGGACGTCTAACCGTTCCGATCTTTCAACCTTTAAAAGTTCAAGCTAAATTAATACATTAATGTATGTGTGTATGCATATTCCACATTCTCTTATTATACATTCCTAAAATAAAAGCCTGCAAATTCGAGATTGTTTGCACATATAAATAGCATTAGCAAAGAAACAAGGTCCCTGTCAGACTTTAGAAGGAAGTAATTGCCAAATTCTGGGCCTGTAAAAGTTAAGGCACCTACACCAATTTTTCATCATTTTTAAGGGAGCGTCTCAAAAACTGCAGCATTCACAGATTTTAGAACATGATTGGGAGTTTTATCTGTGTGTCGGTGGCTACTTAGGTTTTATATCATTCATTGTTAAATTCTAAATCCACTTCAAATTACTTCGGAATGTATTTTATGTCTACTCAGTTTTTATTACTTAGCATCCTGGCATAATGTATGAGAAAGTCCAGTAATAAGGTATACTGCTAACAAAAACACCTTTCTAAAAAAACAAAGCTGGTATCGGAATCTATCTATATAATCATCTTAACTTTGATCTCGTTGATCTCCCATAATTTTTTTTTCAGTTTTATCCTGGTTCAACATTAAAAGTTTATGTGACATGTAGTTGTATTTGTTCACTTTATGGCTATGCACCTGGTGAATTTTTTTGGCTGAGAGCAATTTCATTATGTAGACCAACAAGCTATTATTGAGTATGTCTGTCTTGTGCCTGCACTCAATGTCCATTTTATCAGCTTCAGTTACCATATGTGTGCACTTTGAAGTTTACAATCATAGACTGTATTCCATCTGTTTTGTTAGCAGTGTTTACATCATATGGCAGGTCCCCCGCAAGACATCAAATGAGCAGGCATTGTTTAGGGGGTGGATTATTCTCACCAGAGTGGGGACAAAAAATTATAGTGGCATGTTTGTGTGTGTGTGCTGCACAGAGTGTATCAAACAGCAGTATTTTTACAATTGAAATATCAGATCCTTTGTGGAACTCCAAAGGTGATTATTAAGGCTTTGATTAGGAGCTTCCTGGGACTAGTACACCAGATCTTCTGATCAGAAACATGCCTTAGACCATGCTGGTAAATCAACTTTATCAACAAATCTAAGCAATTTATATTTCACAGCATCACAGTTTGGAGCAAATAGTGTACCTTCAGAGATTAACTTGAGGTGTACTGCAACAGGTTTGTCAGAAAAATTAAATATTAACCAGAACTAGTTAATATCAGTTCTGGTTAATATTTGATTAATATTATGTATGCACAGATGGGCTAAAATGCACATACTTACATTTGTGGTCTGCTTAGCCTGTTTGAAAATGTCACAGAGCTTTAAATTCAATATCTAAAATATTATTTACATTATTTACACTTTTTTCTGAAGTGTGTGTGTGTGTGTGTGTGTACATTATACACATACATTTTCATTCAGAAGTGCACTATATCCATTTGTAGCAACTTTATCATATAAAGAGTTAGTTAAGGTGGTATAAATCATATTATACAGAACTTTGAAACTGGCCTTGCCCTTCCAGAGCTGACTGATTACCCATAAAGTTCCCCCTCTGTTCATTGGTCTTCAACCCTCTGTTGTGTGTATTTAAGTTAGGTTTTCCCTGATTTGGGTGATTGTGTGAGTGAGTGGGTGATTAATTGGGTGAGTGAGTGGGTGTGGGTGAGTGAGTGCACGTGTTGGGGGTGGGTGGGTGAGTGAGTGACTCGGTGGGTGAACGTATGAGCGTGTGAGTGATTGTCTAGGTGAGTGAATGTGTATGTGGGTGAAGTGTGCGCATGTAGTGTCCTTGTTTGTCTTGGAATGTTTGCTATGATGGAAAGGGCCACAACCATGCCGTTCCTGTATCCCAGGGAGACTGAGCAGTTCCAGAGGCCCAAGGGTCCTGGCAGCCCTACCTTAGACCGGGGTATCCGGCTGCGTGCCCCAGAAGGGCCGAGCGCCAGCCCCAAGAGGCGGAGGTGGAGGCCCCAGACCTGGCCCCCCGCGACTGTGGGTCAGGGCCCCCAGCGGGCCGTGGTGAGAGTGTGCCCGGCCCTAATAGCTCAGGGCATTAGGGTGGCAATGTCAAAAGCCTGTTAGAACATGCAAGTATTATCTTTTGTTAAAGGCAGTCAAATTTTTACCTAAAATCTCCTGCAAAATTTATATTTTTCGCTCATCTGACTGTAGAACCATAGTTCTTGTAGCATCTACTTTTTATGTATATCTGAAATTCATAATCTTCCCAATGTAAATGAATGATTAAAGGATTTAGGTCTCTTCGTAGCCTCTTGTTTATAGCCTAGTGAAGTAGACCGCAAGTCATTACTAGCCTGAACACGCAGTAAAAAAAACAAAATAGGTGAGCATTACCCTTTTGCTAAATTTTCCTGTGAATATGTGATTTATGCAATAGGTTTGCTTGGTGGGAGGCGGGGGATCATAGTTCAGTTTTACCCTTCGTTTCTGAGCCAAAGTTCAAAATGTTTCACAGTTACACTTTAAAATGTAACTTTAAACTTCCACACATAGAATTTCTTGCATTATCAGTTTTGTGACGCACCAGCATCTTGTAGCACATTATTAATTTATAGGCTGGAAAAATGTTTTGTCATGTAGTGTGCTGAAACATATTCATTGTAAGTGGAAAAAACCTTACAATACCCAGCTCTTTACAATGTGTAACCTGTGTCTTCATTTTTAACAATTAAGTTTTGAAATGCTGTTTGCTTCGAGTTTCACATATAATCAGAATATAGGTAATAATCAGTTTTACCACTGTTTTTTATATTGTTGCAGTCAGACTCTATGAATGATGGAGAGCCCCAGGACATTTTCCTTTATGTTGGGTGTGAGTGTTTAACCAGTCATGAGTATTTTTGCTAAAACATTAGTGAGAATTGGAGGGACGTGCATGCATGCATTTTGCTGTAAAACACATAACCCAACAGCAGTGTGGAGGGGGAGTGAGTTCATATAGGCTTCCCTGATTGGTCCTCTCTTAAGGAGGTGTGTGCTTTGCCTCTGAAGAAAGGAAGGAGCAAAGTTTGGCAGTTATTGATAACGTGAATGAAAGACAGAACATAAGAATCAGTGTGGTGAAATACTGATAAAACTTCTCTCTGATCTCTGGTGTCAGTTTATTGGCACCCACTACTGCAATCTATGTAATAGTTCTGTAAAACTATATCCCAAAAGAGATCATACATGTAGCATGTTCCGATAATAAGAATATATGTTAACACTTTAATCATTTTTTTTCTTCAGTAAATGGGAGATTTTCTGATTTTTGAATTACACAAAGGGAATAGGACTGTAAAAATGTGTGTAGAAATCCAGTGAATCAATGTGGCTACAGAAATAATCAGCAGAGTTTTTCACAAATATTGAAAGGTCACTATAAAATCACTATCCTGTTCTTTAATAAGATACAGCAGGATAAAACAAAGCTGTCCATTTTTTTACCTAATTATTGATTTAGAAATCTTTCTCCTAAAAGACCCTCTGATTCATTAATGTGTGGTGAATAGATCTGGGTAGTTTACTGTATCCCATGTGTAGATGAACACATTTTGGATTATTCTGCATTATAGATTATTTTTGACCAGTTTATATTGTCCCCTGCTAGCATGAATACTTCTAAATACAAATGTATTTTTAATCTGGACAAATGTATTAGAACACCCGGCCATTACACACCCAGGGGCTTTAATGGAAATACATATAATTTAATATGGACTTGGTCCTGCCCTTGCAGCTATAACAGCTTCCACTTTACTTGAACAGCTTGGCAAAAGATTGTGGTGTGTTTACAGAATGAATTAGCACAAATTCTCACAGAGAGTGTTTATGAGGTCAGTGCTCTCAATCTCCATTCCATTCATCCCCAAGGTGTTAGATTGGGTTGAGGTCAGTTGGGTGAGTTTGGTAAGTCCTTGGTTTGTGCACTTGGGTACAGTCATGCTGGAATAAAAAAAGGGCTTCCCCAAATTTTGTTTACAAAACAAAATGGCACCTGCACTGTAACTTTGTTACTGCCAGTACAGGCACCCTAATGACCAGTCACTGTTATAATCTTGACGTTCATGGACAATGGACAATGGAACTTACTTTCAAAATATTACTTTTCTAAACACTCAGTGAAACCAGCTCTGTTAGCTATAGAGGGGCTTATTTATTTTTATGTTCCTGTTAATAAATGCCCTCTCGTTATGTATCCCCATTAAGATTGTCTTTTCTTACTCTCTGGGTCAAGCTGAGGAGGACAGATTCCCATTTTGAGTCTTGGTTCCTCCTGAGGTTTCTTCCTCCAGCTGAGGAAGTTTTTCCTTTCATCTGTCGCCTTTGGCTTACTCACTAGGGGCTCGAACCTGGGGGTATTTCACAAAGCGGGTTTAGTGAGAACTCAGAGTTAGTTATGTGTGAGTTAAGGGAAACTGCCCGGTGGCAGGTTTTGTCCCCAGTTACTCCTCTTTAAATGAACCGTCAGAGGAAAACAGGTACTTTCTCAGACATGGCGTGTCCTTTCTTTGAAAGAGCAGTCGACATGGAACCAGGAATTTCCGTCGGGAGAGTGTGATTAAATCCTGTTTAGATATTTCATCATTTACAGATGATTTTTTGTTAGAGCATTACCAATTTACATCACAGACAATCTCAACAATATTTTTAGCTCTCATTTTGCTCAGTTCCGAGGTAATTATTTGTACAGCACTTCGCTGTTTTTTGATAATGGCAGTTTTCTGTACAATATTGCTGGCGCTCAGCATGTTTCTAAGGCAGCCGTCTGTCGGTGTACCAGACAGGTTACTCTTGCATTTAAATGTTTTCTCTACATATTTGTGGCATTTCCTGGTCACAGATGTAGTACAATACTCAAGGAAGAATTCCACAGAATTGCAGGTATGAAGTAATAGCCTAATATATTTAGAACTATACTTTGAGATTTGAAGCAATAAACAACTGTAGTGGTAAGACTAGATTAAATACAGATACGCTTTTTGCATTGTTACACCATACAAAACTAGAAACTGACTGTATTACCTGTTGAAATTATGTAGGCTTATGCCATCTTTGTTAGGATTTCCAGGTGGGATTGGCTGCATAGATGGCACACATATTCACATTAAAGGGATAGTTCACCCCAAAATGAAAATCTGATGTTTATTTGCTTACCCCCAGGGCATCTAAGTCAAAGGTGACTTTGTTTCCTCAGCAGAACACAAACGCAGATTTTTAGTTTTAGCCGTAGCAGTCTGGTAGTCATTTAATGGAAGTGGATGGGCATCAGACCTTTAAAAAAAAAAAAAAAAAAACATGCACAGACACGTCCAGATTACACCCGGTGGCTTGTAACGACACATTGATGTCTTAAGACATGAAACGATCGGTTTTTGTGAGAAACGGAACAGTATTTATATAATTTTTTACTTCTGAAAGACGACCTCGTGAGCCCCCTGTGTATGCTCTTTCGCGTAGGTTACGCAAACGCCGCAAGTGATCTGTTGCGTGAATACATCACTCGTTTACACAGAGCACAGAGATTCCGGCATTTCCATATCCTAGCTCAAGGCGGTCGTCTTTCAGAAGTAAAAAATAATATATAAATACTGTTCAGTTTCTCAGAAAAACCGATCGTTTCATGTCTTAAGACATCAATGTGTAGTCACGAGCCACAGGGTGTAATTTCAATTTCTCTGTGCATGTTTTTGTACTTGGAAAGGTCTGACACCCATCCACTTCCATTA
>JBBKCR010049807.1:0-10853 GCA_037577295.1 Ladigesia roloffi
AGAGAGAGAGAGAGAGAGAGAGAGAGAGAGAGAGAGAGAGAGAGAGAGAGAGAGAGAGAGAGAGAGAGAGAAATAGATAGATAGGGAGGGAGAGAGAGAGAAATAGAGAGAGAGAGAGAGAAAGAGAGAAAGAGCGAGAGAACCTATAGGACTACTGGTGATGCTCCAAGCAGGTGTGGATGCTGGGGTCATCTCTGGGCCATGAGATCAGACAGGCTTTTTTCTCCCAGTGACCTTCATCCAGACACCGGATACTCCCGTCTTGCTTTATAATGTCATCCAGTGGGATGAGCAGAGGGGAGCTAGCTTCTAGGACTGAAACATGAACCCGAGGGTCTTTAAAACACACAGGAGGTTCTGTATGGGGTTTTACATTTACAGCATTTAGCAGATGCTTTTATTCAAAGCAACGTCAATTCTCTAACTATTGGGGACAGTCTCCCTGGAGCAACTTGGGGTTGGGGGTCTTGGTCAGGAACCCGGTGGTAGAGTGCAGAAGGTAGGGTTTGAACCTCGACCTCTTGATCCAGAGACAAGTTTTCTACCCACTGGGTCACCACCACTGTCAGTCATGAAATGTTTGTTTTTTTTAGCTTTGTACCGGAGCTACAAGGCTAATGCAAGATAGAAAATGGAAGTTTATAATCACGCACGAGGTCATCGCACACTTGGGTTGATAAGTAATTTCATAAAGACTTGCTTATTGGATTTATGATTGTGTAACACACCGTTCCCAGCATTGTGGCCTGGACCTGCCCTGCACATTTTAGTGTTTTCCTGCTCTAACATGCCCACTCAGACCTTGGAAAGGCTTATTAATGAGCTTATTCATTAATTCAGGGGTGTTACAGCAGGTAAAACACTAATATACACAGAATAAGGGGCTCTAAGACCAAGGCTGGTGGGGCTACCATTTATAAAAATGGTATGAATGAAGCTACACAAAATTCAGGCTGACTGCAGATTTTTGCCAGAAGAGGGAGACAAAGAACACTAGAGACCAGAGAGGAGGCACGAACAGGCAGTTTATGGGGACCATAAACATAAATGGGATATCTTTGTTACAGAAATGTATAAATAAATGCATAATTCAAAGTTAAAGAGTATGAAAGTATAAATTAATTGTGAATTTAAAATAATAACTGTCATTTTCAATGAAACATGAGAAATGAATTGGATAAACATGTTTTATAGAGCTTCTTGCATGTGTTTGGTGTTTTAAATGAGCTAAACAGAGAGTTGAAGTGATTACAGACGTCTTGGTATTGTTGATATTTCTCTTCAACACTTCATTAGTCGCCTTTTTTAAAGAGGATGAGGAGGAGGAGCTTTGTTTCTCCTCCTGTTGTCATGGCAACGTGTGTTTGGTTGAAGAAGAGGCATACAGGGGAAGCAGGTGTGTGTGTGTGTGTGTGTGTGTGTGTTTCCTCTGCAGGTAAGAGGACATGGGTCAGGAAACAGCGTTACTCTGCCTTCTTGATCTTTCCACCGAAAAAGTCTGTAATCATCTGATCTCTTGTAGCCGTCTGCCTATTTAGCCCCAACTCAGAACATTCACAGTCGATTGAAACTTGAGAGCAAAAAAAAAAGCTTTTTATGACCTTTAAAAAGGCAGAAAGGTTTTAGAGATGAACCCGAATGGCACCGAGTATGAAAAAAAGTGTTGTCTGTTTGTGCCCATTATGCTCTGATGACATTCAAGCATGTTTTTCTGTCCATCCAAGTTCAAAGTTTCTCTAAAGTGAAAAATTCATGTTGACATTTGGTCATAAATTGAGTTACGCGGTTGTAGGGCCTGCCGCTATTGTCAGGTGATCTAATAATGCCGGATTAGTATACAGTAGTCAAAAGTTTAGACACGTTCTAACCTTTTTTTCTTTTTTTTACCATTTTCCACATTTTTTTGGATATCAGAATTGTGAAATAAATGTGAAACTGCACCAAAGATTCTTCAAAGTCGCCTCCTTTGATATCTAGCTTTCAACACTCTTAACAGCTTCAGGAAAAGCCATTTGGGGGGCTTTTCCATCCAGTTTGATGAAGATCCCCTTCAGTGGCTGCTGAAAACTACAGGTCCCATTAATTTTTAAGCTTCTGTTTATCTTTGGAACTCATCTCAAGCATTTAGGCTTAAGCCTTGAGATTAAAATCTTTAGGATATAGAGAAGATACATTCAGTCAGATGTGTCCAGACATTTGACGGGTCCTGTAGAAGAAGATAAACATGCTGTAGGTCTAGTAGTGAATTGGAAGGTCCCTCACGCTAACCCAGCTGCCCTGTAAGTTCCTTTTCTTGTTGGTTTAACATGTGGCAGTGTTTACCGCTTGCTTGCAGCATAGGGGCTTTCTCATGAAGCGAGGGTATAATTAAAGGACGACTCTCCTAATCTCCGCTGGCTTTTCATACAGCATTTAAAACCTCCACACACACTCGCTCTCATGCAAGCCTAGCCTCGGCTTCTTTCAGCTTTCATATTCTCTCACGGCACCATTTTCAGCTTCACAGCTCCAACATGAGAGACTGCTCAAAAAGTTGGGTGTTATTTTAAGTATTAATAACTGGCTATTATTGTTCCATTTTGAATCCTGATTCATTGTGATTAATTTTTAAATAATTACTTTAATTTTAAAGTACTGCTATATGAACAAAAGTGCAACACTTTTGGTTTAGAAACACTTTAAAGGAATAAGTACCTTTTTGACAGCAGTTAAAATAGGGGAGGGGCCAGCGTAGAGCGCTATACTGCCTGTAGGAAAAGTGAACATCGCGCCTGGGTTGTCTTAAATGAGTAAATTAGTCATGGGTGTGTTTGGGGCATAGCATGCAATAAACCTCACTCCCTTTAAATACCCGGCGCATGTTCCATGGTGTGCTGTGTATAATGCAGCAGAATTACCGGGACATCAGGAAAGATTTTTGATGAAAGAAACAGATTTGCTGAGTGATGTGAAGGTACGGGAGCAATTGCTCTTCGGGGATGGAGGGAATCCTCCCAAACCCCAGTTAGTAAAGCAGGCATGGGAACAAATTTCAGTGATTGTATCCTCATTTTCCGATAAAAGAAAGACATACCAACAGTGCCGAAAAGGTACAACGACATGAGGAGAAGGGGGAAACCAAAACTCCCCTGCCAAAGGAGAAGCCTGCGACAAATGGGAGGTGGAGGTCCGGTTGAAACAGAGATTACTGCAGCCGAGGACATTGCTGCATCGGCCAGTGATCTGTTATTTCTCCAATCAACTAAGTTTTGCAAGGATTATATATATTTTATACTAGTCATTGTGTGATGTATGTGATATACATTTGAATTTTATATTTCGAGGACTCCATAAAGTTTTCCTTCACATAAAATGATTTTTTTAAATGTGCGCTGCTGCTCGTTCCTGCTTATGAAAGAAGCAGCATGTGCGCGCATTGTGAACTCTTCCGTATCCCAAAGCGTCAGGCGTCCGTATGATAGCCTTTGAAGGTTTTTTCTGGTCAGTGGCGAAATGAACTTCACTTTTCATAAAATAGCAAATTCACGCTGTGCGCCTCACCACACCCCTTCTTTTCAGTGACACGCCCGACCCAGCGCAATGTCATCTGCTATCTTGACAACGTACATTTCTGCCGGAAAAAAGAACGATGCGCTCACTCAAACTAGCAATGATTGGTTGCACAAGTCGCGAAAGCACTGTGCGCCGTGTGCATATCAGGCCCTATGTTTTTAAACAAGAAAAAAATGCTTATATTTTATAATTTATAAAAACAAAATATAATAGAATGTACTGCAATAAAATGCTTTTTAACTTTTAAACCTATCGCCCAATGCCTTGTCCCCCGAAATGCCTGGGTCTCCTGCAGCAAATCGGCGTAAACATCTCAGGCCTCCTCACAGATTGTATCTCCATCACGGGATCTCCTGCGAGCTGCTTCTCCATCAACCATATCCTCAGCAGCTTCTCTATATTTAAATGGATATATGTCTGCTCTTTTGAAAATATTTTTAAGTCCTGGCTGTCATTGTATGAAGTGCTACGCTTGTACTGCTACATGCACACCTTGGTCATGTTTTTCTAGTTTCTTTCTTTAATTAAACACATCTTCTGCTTCTTCTCAGCACTGTAATTTACACTCACTTGCTTTGGACACATGGACAGATAAACAAACTTTTGCAAAATAACTGCAAACACAAATTCTCATAACCCGAATTTTAGCTCTCAAAAGATCGGCAGAGAGACGACTCGTGTCTTGAAAAACTCGTACGTTGAGGCACTTGTAAAACTTTAACTTTATTAATTATTATGAAGTCATACTCGTTTGCACATCTGCACAGACTGCTAAAAACATTTATGTTTCATTTGTTTATTTCCATGTGATCATATTAATATCTGTAGTTGGGTAAAAAAAACTAAAACAAGTGTAGACCAACAGATATAAGGCCTGAAGAAGGTGGGCATTGGGTGGCATCTGATCTGGCAGATTTGAGGCTGAACACCGTGCCATGCTTTAGAGATGCAGATAAAGTTCTTAGAATTAATATGATTTACTGGAGAAACTCACCGCTGACCTTTAGTTTCAGCCGGGCCGGCCTTCATGTTGACGTGGAAAATTACTTCTATGCTGTGTTTGGTTCAACGCCACCCACATTAGGTTCTCATCCAATGAGTTGATTCGTTGGTGAGAAAAGAAATTACACAAAAAATTAAGCTGACCTGTTCCAGTGTCCAATTGAGACTTTGTTCGGTAATAAACAGATGGAACAGAATAAACGTAGCGACAAGGTGACCTTTATCAGTTTCTGGCTGCTGAGAAAGGAGTGTTTCCCAGGAGACACTTCATCCAGTTTACAGTGTTTTGTCTGTTGCTTTTGGGTTTCTAAACTTCATATCCCTTTTGATATAAAAAATTCTTCTAGTTTTTACGACTTCTTTCTGTACGCTACAGAGGCTAACCAGGCAGTCTGTCCGCCTCCTGAATGTTGCTATGGAGTAGTAGAATTAATGGGAGGGTGTATCTTTGGGGATTGTTAAAATGACTCATGCAAAGATAACAATAAGAGATTGTACCCAAGCAGGGAGGCATTTCAACCATCATTTCATTTAACATCTTTTCATATGGATGTGTCCAAATTGGCCATTCCTGTGAGCCCAAATAGCCACTAGATGGACTCTTAGAGCAAGAAAGAGGGAGAGCAAAGTAAAATTGGAGCCACGTTGGCTGTCAGTTTTGTGAGGAGAGTAACATTACAAAATTGAGAGTCTCTGTGATTGTTTCTTTTCAAACAAACCAGATTAAAAAAATGAAAAAATGTTGAATCTCTTCCATTTCATCATCATCTTTTTTTTAAACCACTTCTAGGGCCCGTGTGTTGTTGCGAGACCCTTTTTTCAAATACACTCATCCATATTTTCTGAAAACAAACATGGTATCAGTCTTCTGGCCTAGTGGGTGAACTCATACATTAACCTCCCACGCTCCAGCGCTGATTACACACCACCCCGGACCAAATAACACGATGGAGTAAAAGCCCTGAATGCTGCAAGGTGAGTGGGTATGACGGCACTCCTACAAGTGCATATTAGACTCTCTAGTCTTCACTACTGAGAATCTGAGTCATAGGGGCTTTGGAGTGGGCGGATCAATCCATTTATGGTCATTTCCTGAGGACTTACTCTTCAGAGTCCCAGTGGGGTCTATTACAGGACCAAGGTTTTTGTACTTTGTTGCATCTTTGCTTCTTCGGCCGTATTGTTTGGTTTCAAGGATCTTTGCCGCTGGCTTATCAGTGAACGCTGCTCTGCATGCCCTTTTATTTCTCTCACAATTTACATTTCTGAGAAGTGTTTACCAGGATGTTATACAAAGGCTCCTCCGTAATGACCTCCATTTCGTTTCAGATGTATGAGCAACAGCCTCATTTTAATATAGTCCATCAGCCCCTGGCTTGTGATGATTCATCTTCTGAAGTTTCCAGGTTGTTCTGATAGCATTAGAATATTTGGGTCGTCGTAGATTACTGGGTTTTTCCAAATCCTCCCGTTTCCAAGAAATGACACTTCACAACAAGTCTCTTTCATTTCCACATGACAACAATGACCCAGCGGGTGCCTAGAGGGTGGACATTTACACTGCTGTATTTATGGCAGCCCAATATTGATCTGTCTAAGTAAAGTTATTGATAACTCCCCACCAGCTGAAATCGAAAATACAATGGATGGGAATGGCACATGTATGTATGTATGTATGTGTGTGTGTGTGTGTGTGTGTGTGTGTGTGTGTATGTGAGAGACAAAAATATCCAACAGCATTTTTAACAGAATCAACTAAAGCTGTTTTGTAATTTAAAACTGAATACGTATTTACATATAACATGTATCAGTATATGTATCAGCCAATCTCAGTATTACATAATCATCTTATCAGTTATTTAGGCTGCCTCTAATTACTGTAATCACTGGTTAATTTTTACCTAATTGTGTCACAATAAGCAGCATAAAATCAACTGGGTGTGATTTCATCAGTTTTTTGAGAGTTTCTATATCTTTATATATTAGGGCTGGGAATTTAACGCATTAATTACATTAATTAATCACAGAAAATATAACGCGCTAGTATTTTTAACGCAATTAACGCTTTACGTCATCTTCCCCTTCAAAGTTTTGAGGAGCCAGCAGAAGATCCGAGTCAGAAATCACTGCTGCGTGAGCAGCCAAAAAGCAGAGATTTGGAAGAAAAAAACGGCAAAATGGCTAATAAATTGTGTCTTTTGAATGTTGTGCCGATTCAGACTATGACGGGGAATATTTGCCTTTTGGAAAAGATGCTCGTGCGTCTCATGGTTCAACTCTGGAGCGCAGCTGCAAAGCAGTGCGAGGCGAAAGTGAACACAAAGCACAAACACGTTTATTTCAACACTTTGCCAATCGGGAAAATGTGTGGAAGTGGTGAACCTGGTCATACTTTCTGAAGGAGAGCTGTTGGTGGAGCTAGAGGCAGCAGGAGAAGGGGACACTGGGCTGGAGGTAGCCACATTAGCTTTCTTCATCCAGAGGGGCGGAGTCTCAGCACCGGCCATAGTGTGTGTAAGAGAAAGCTGGGAGACGTAGTTCATCAAACTGTTATATACTGTAACCTAATTTTTAGGTTTGGTTCAGTCAGTGATAAAAATCTCATGACCATTGTAGCCTAAGTTATAGGCAGGGATTTTAATGACATTGCATTTGAACACATAGAATTTAATGTAGCGTGGGTGTCCCTTTACAGCTATTGCAGCTTGCGCTCTTCTTGGAAAGCTCTCCACAAGATTAATTCTGTAGAGTACTGATGATGGATGAAAAGGCCAGGCTCACAATCTCCCTTCCAGTTCATCCCAAAGGTGTTGGACAGTGTTGAGGTCAAGACACTAACGGGCCAGTCCAGTTCTTCCACACTGAACTGTGGAACTTGCTTTGTTACCTATGGCACAGTCATGCAGGAATAGAAATGGTCTACTGAAGCATTAAGGTTAAGCCCTTCACTGGAGCTAAGTGGCATAGCCATAACCATGAAAAACAGTTGTGTCCCAATACTTTTGTCCATGTAGTGTAGGTGCGACACATTTAGGGGGCATGTTTGCTTAATTGTAAGATAATTAGCGTCTGCTGCTGTCACTATGAAACAAAATGTACTTAAAATGTGCTTAACTCTACCTTAATTTACCCCTGAAAATGTGCCAAACACCTTAATTTTAATTAAGTGGCCATTAATTTATAAAATTTACAAATTTTACCTTAAAAGTGGATTTAAGGTGTGAGTGTGAAACCCCTTAATCTTAGACATAAGACAATTTCTTCAGGAGGCTCAGTTATTTAAGGGGAAAATTTTAAAAATAAGTGGAAAAATTCAGTAGTTTTACCCCTTAATTAGCCTTAATCTGTGCACTTTTCCACTTAATTTTCCTTACTTTACTGGAAATTAAGGTAAAAATTAAGGTTATATTAAGGGGTAAAATTAAGGGGGTTGGTTTTGTAGTGTGTCATTTGCATGTATGTTTGCAGAACAAGTGGGTTTTATGGGAATGTTTTGGCACCCCAGGTTTATGTGAGGAAAAGACAATACTGGACATTCAAATTTGGTGAATGACACTTGGGTCTGTTTTCAGGACTTCACTTCTGATTTTGATTTTGTGTTCCTGCCTCCATTTCTTTATGGATTCTGATGTGTGTTTGGGATCATTGTCCTGCTGAATGGTTTCAATTCTCAAGCCGTCTTGTTTCCGTCCTCTGGCAGAGGTATTCCACTGAATTTCTCATTCCACTGATTTTCAGGAGAGCGCCTGGACCACTAGCAGTAAACCAGCTCCAAATCTTCAATGATCCATCATCCAGTTTGACAGTTGTATCAGGTGCTTTTTAGTGTAAGCAGATGCTTTTTTCCAAGAAAGATAACAATGATGTGCATGAGCGAATAATTGCTATTTTCATCACATGTGACCAAATCACACGATTCCAATTTCTAATGACATTTCGCAAAGTTCAGCCGCTGCAGTTTGTGTCATTATCGTAGGTAAAGCTTCTTATATGGAACCCTTCCAGAAAGCTTCTGTTCTGTTGATCTGAGAGTGGATTTTGAAATTAAAAAGCCCAAATTCCACATAAACTGTGAGCTTTGTGTTCATCATTGTCTCTTTTAACATCCTCCTAACTGTACTGGGGGTTGGATGGTCATGTATCCTCCTTCTGGCAAATTTTCAACGCTGACATACTTGTCATTTTTTTGTTATTCACCTAATTAATAGTAATTTCACATGACTGCTATAATTTTATAACCCTTTTCTTATCTGACTAGGTCCAAAATCTTCTTTGTTTAAACCTGTTCTGATGGATGGAAGGGATTTTACATGGATTCATTTTTTACAATGGTTTCCATAGACCAGGATCAATAAAATGAGTTTCATATTCCCAGCTTTTCCAAAATATTTTTTCGTTCCAAAAAAACTTTTCGTAAAAGTGCTAAAAAAATTGCCTGATATGGTTTTGAAAGAACTGCGACCCTAGAGTGGATTAAACTGTTACAGTCAATGATTGAATGCTCCTGAAAGAAGTTCTCTTAACATCTGAACACTGTTGAGGAATCATCTTTTAGATCAGTTTTCAAAAATATTTGATGTTATACATGTGGATATATTTGTCTTTTCCCCAGTTTATTGAGTGCCAGTGACTGTGGAGTCGACTGTGTACAACCTATATGGGACATATTTCTACACATACTGTAGGAATTTACAGATTTCAGTCAGCATTTTCATTAAGAAAAATATTTACATTGTAAAGGGCAACAGACATTTTCAAATAAAGAAAAGATGTGAACATGAAGTTTTATTCCTACAGCAACAAACTATATTATTATTATTATTATTATTATTATTATTATTATTATTATTATTATTATTATTATTATTATTATTATTATTATCATTATTATTATTATTATTGTTGTTGTTGTTGTTAATAATAATAATAACAACAACAACGACGACGACGACAACAAGGACAACAACAACAACAACAACAACAACAACAATATTATTATTATTATTTTTGTTGTTGTTATTATTATTATTATTGTTATTATTATTATTATTATTATTATTATTATTATTGTTGTCATCATATATATATATATCATATATACATAAAATATATGTAAACCCAAATAAGAAGGTATGTATGTACACAGTGAGAATATGTATGTATTAGGGGTATGCAGAGCAGCCGCTATTTGTATTTGTATTTGTTGAAAGGGATAATTATTCATATTCGTATTTGTTTTTGTATTCGGGTAAAATTCATAATGCTGCGTGCAAACAATACAAATATTTTTTTAAGTATTTGTCCAAATACGGTATTCGTAAAAAACACGTTATTTGTGCTATTCCCAAAACCGTATTTGTATTTGTCTCCACCCCTAGTATGTATATATGTACCGAGTGGATACATAAATAAATAATGTGTATACTGTGGATATTTACACACACACACACACACACACACACATAGACATAGTTCCACAAAAAGGGTGTTTATGGGTGGGGTTGGGTGGGGTATCCCCAGATTGGTTATCTAAGGATGTGATTTATCAAATATCACAGTAGAAATGGGTCTCTGGTCAGTGTAAGTTATCAGGCTGGTGCTCCAGATGCTGACCTTTAAAGGTTGTGGGAAAGAGCGCTCTGCAGATAAAGCGTAAAGAGAAACCTACATCAGACATTGCGGGAAGACAAGGTGTCTAAGAGATAACGGATGGCTACAAATCTCCCCGAGTGAACGGACACAGATGGGTGTCACGATTTGCCCTGTTTTTAAATGGTCAAGCAATTAGACGGCAGAATCTATCAGTGTTTGCATACGGCACTGTCTAATTATTGATCATTCTATCAGTAACCATAGAGGAGCGTGATGTAGGTTACTGAATGGATGATGAGTTACATCACAGAATGCTTTTACTGAGCACATCACATGTCTAAAGCAGGGGAAAGCTGTTTTCTTTATTTAAAAAGAGATTTCGATCAGATGTGTGTAGCATGAAAACAATCCATAATAAAAACTGCATAGTAACCAGTAGATGATTTTATATAATATTGAATAAAGTTTGTGCGGTTGTGGTGGTGGACTGTGTTGTTTGGAAACTTTGCTAACAGGAAAATATCCTGATGTTTTTTTATGCTATTTACTATTTACAGTTTTCACAGTCCTGCTTATTCAACGTTTCAAGCCTGATGTATTCACGCACAACCACGTCTTTGTAACGGTGGTTAATTTTGGCCACCGTCTTTTGTGTTTCTGTTTTTTACATGTTCTTTGGGTTTCGGGTTCTGTCTTTGGTTTAAGGG
>JBBKCR010049818.1:0-10853 GCA_037577295.1 Ladigesia roloffi
GGCCTCAGTATATTTGGAAGAACTTTTATCTGTATGTCTGTCTATCTGCATCTATCTATCTATCTATCTATCTATCTCTCTATCTATCTATCTATCTATCTATCTATCTATCTATCTATCTGTCTATCTATCTGTCTATCTATCTGTCTATCTATCTATCTATCTATATAAAATCTATATTATTCTATATTCTTCTTGTATGTTTATATTGCGTGGCAGAAATGTGTGTGTGTATATATACATATTTGTTGGAGGCCCAGGACATACTGATACTCTATTTAATCCTCCTCTCATTTCTCCAGGGCTTTTCCCATCATTTAACAGGAAATGGGATGTGAATGTGTTCAGGAAATTTGTCATGCTCAAATCCTTGTGTGTGTATGTGTGTGTTTTTGAAGGAAAGTAAGTGCAAGATAGAAAGTGCATTTAACAATATTTATGGAGTACTTGTGGAGTTATGGAGTTTTTCATGTTGTGGGTTCCGTAAATAACCATTTAACACTTGTTTCATGAAATATTATTTTGTGAAATATCTTTCGACTGTTTTGCAAATAATAACAGTGTTTTTGTATTATATGCCCCTTTTTTATATCAGTGGTGCATTTTTTGGCCCCAAAATAAAGAACTTGTTACATGGTCTTATTTTCATTTTCACAAGAGGTCAAATTGAAAGCCTAAACGCCTGAAAGTAAATCAAATAGACAGCAGTAAAAAGAAAAGCAGATGGTAATTAAACTACATTTTTAAATCCCATGAATTCATGATAGTCTTTTAATGTTTTATGCTTTTTTGGGGTAATTTGCGTGTAATTTGGTAATTTTTTTGGTCATTTCGTAGCTGCACATAACTACTCTCCTTAAAGTGCCTTAAAATATCAAATTAATGAAATCTTGTATTACTATAATTATGACTCTTGTGATGCTCCATACTAATAAAAGCCAGCCTTTACATAAAATGCCTTCAATTGTTGCTGCATTTTATGACTGTGTCAGTAGAGGGTGCTGTATGATTCACAGTGATTCGTTGGCTGCTTGAAAGGTGAGTTTGCAACTTTCTCCATTTCACCTGAATGACTCATTCACTCCTCCTGCTGTCCACCAAAAACACACACACTCATACACTCACACACAAGAATGCATTCACACTCCTTACCTAACACCGCTTTGCTTACGTGGGTGAGGAAACCGTTGCAGGCCCCTGTAGCTACAGAAGCTGTTTCATGTGTGTATAAAAATAACAGGAGGAAGAGCATTTATCCCAGCGGAATTCCTCTCAGAGTCTCTCCACTGTTATTTTGGATGCTGTGAACCCAACAAAGAGAGAGAGTTAAAAATATTAAAATATTTGTGTATTTCACACATGGTATTTCTTCACCGCAACTGAGAAATAAATTAATGTGGAGACATAAAATTATTTATAAAACTTTCCATTAACAAGGCATCTAACAGACCTTATGGAGCTAAACTGGCCAGATGGACAGATCAGTGAAAAACAACAGGCAGGGGAAATTAAGTTAAAGGGACTGACTATCAAATGAATAAACCAACAAGAGAGCAAGAACAAGAGAGAGGTGGAGCAAGGGGGACAAAAAAAAAAAACAACCACAGAGAGAGAAAGAGAAAGAGAGAAATATGTAGGGCTAGGACAGAAGAAAGAAACCAACAAGTAAAAGAGTGAGGAATGAAGGTGGGATAAGTATAAAGGAAAAGAAGAAGAAAGCAAGAGCTGCAATCGGGCTGAGAGGGACAACTGAGAAAACAAAAAAAAGAAACAGGAGAAAGAACAGATAGAGAATGAGTAAAAAAAATGAGAAACAGATGCATCTATGGTTGAGAGAGAAATAAAAAATTTGTGTCAGTAATAAGTCTCTCAGTTTTAGCAATCTTCAGCTGCATGTGTGTCTATGTGAATATTAACGGAATAATGAAGCTGCTTATCGCTCTGCATGAGGCTGTAATTGCTTCGCTTGATGGGTTCACATGAAAGCTGCTCATTTTCAAGAAAGTAGTGAACAGTATATGCAATAACAGGCAGAACTTCGATTAGACAAAGTCTGGGGTGTCATCCTTTCATCATCTCTCTAACAGGATTTGCAGAAGAAACTTTTAAGAG
The DNA here is from genome assembly GCA_037577295.1 of Ladigesia roloffi. NCBI lineage: Eukaryota > Metazoa > Chordata > Actinopteri > Characiformes > Alestidae > Ladigesia > Ladigesia roloffi. The sequence continues at coordinate 2,113 of JBBKCR010049818.1, forward strand.
TAACTGTAAAGCCATCCTGCTAAACCACCCAAGATTCAGAAACATAAACTATGATGGACACAACAGTTTGTAACACAAACATTCCTTTTCTCTTTTCACCTCTAAATTGGTCTATGATTAAAAAAAAAGATTCAAACAAACATGGAGACAGGAATGAGAGGAAAATAAAAGAAAAATACAAGACATTTTAAAGGTACTCAAAGACACTTTACATATAATTGGAGATAAAATATAGTAAAAAATATACATAAAAACACTTTAAAACACATATCATCAAAAAATGTAAAATGCATATTTAAAACTTACATAGGAATACAGCACAAGAAAAAAACAAATGAATGGACTAGATGAACACATGCTTTTGGATGAGATGGCAGTGGTTAGAGGCTAAAGCAATTTGAAGAGATGGGTTGTAAGAAGAGACTTGAATGTTGCCAGGCCTGTACATTGCCTGATGGGTTGTGGTAGGGAGTTCAAGAGGGAAGGGGCAGCTACAGAGAAGGCTTGGTCACCCAAGGTTCAGTGCTTTGTCCCTGACAGCTGGATGTAGATGTTTGGCCTCTACAGAGTGAAGGTTACGAGGAGGAGTGTGGTGGTGGAGTAGTTCCGAAAGGTAAGAGGGGGCATGGTTATGGAGAACCTTGAAGGTGAGGAGAAGAATTTTGAACTATATTTGATGGGTAAGAGGAAGCCAGTGGAGGTTTTGGGGGATGGGATGATATGATCCCACAGTCGGGAGTGTGTGAGAAGCTGTGCTGCAGAATTCTGAATGTATTGTAATTTATTAAGCAGTTTGGAGTGTGAGCCATACACATTTCGCTGTAGACGAGTCGGGATGTGATGAAGGCATGAAAAAGAGAGTAAGAGTGAGTACTGTATTCGGAAATAAAAGGGAGAGAGAAGAAAGAAAGAAACAACAATAAAGGATGGAAAGGAAAATAGGAACAAAAGGAGGGAAAATTCTAGACTAAAAGAGATTATGATTTTTTGTGTTTTCTTTCCCTGTCTTCTTTTGTTTAATCTGTTTTCTATATTTTACTTCTCTGTTAATGTAAAATATTGTTTTTTTTTGTTATTTTATTTACTCCCTCTTCTTGTTTGCAATTTTTTTCTCTATCTGTCTCTCTCTTTCTCTCTCTTTAAATTCTCCTTCTCCTGCTTCTCATCATCACCTTGCTGACAAGGCTGGATAAGAGAGAAACTTTTTTTAATTTTTCTTTCTTTCTTGCTTTCTACATTTCTTTATTTCTTTCCATCATTCCTTTCTTCCTTTTATTATTGTCGAAACTAGTAAATGTTATTGGCCTTAAAATACACCATGGCAGTAACAAATGCCTCAACAAGCTTAGTAATGGACCTCACATTTACCAATAATTCGTAAGAAATGGACCAAATCAGTCACGTGAAGCCCATACCCACAGTCCTCAGGGTATCAGCAACTTGAATGAAGCTTAGCTTCACATAGGCCTTCCTTCAGACTCTAGGTCGGAGCCCAGCCAACCACAACTAGAAGCAGTATACAGTCAAGAGCCCAGCCAGCCACAGTCAATGCCACTGTCCAGCCTAGAGCTTAATCAGCCATGTTCCAGATCAGGGCCCAACCAGCATCAATCTCCAACACCGAACCCAGCCAGCTGCTGACTGTGAAAGATAGGAAGATGGAAGGAAGGATACCTCAGATCCTGTGGCCCAGGTCCTGTGAGAAGAGAGGCAGTGTCATGGCAATGGAGATGATCATATGGGTATCCCATTAGGTGGTGGGAGCCGAGAAAACCAAGAGTAGTCTCCTTCTTCCACCCATTAGAGGATACATGCAAATGCAAGATGACTTGGGTTGAAGGCTCATTCCCTTCGAAGATTGTAGCAACCACCCTGCAAACAGACCTCGTCCTCTGGTCCAATTCCTGTCGCAGTGCTTACATCATCGAGCCTGCCATGGGAGGGCACCATTGAGGAGGCTTATAAGCATAAGAAGCTGCGGTATGCCAACTTAGTGGCTGAGGCATTGGACAGAGGCAAGAAGTTCAAGGTGCATCCGGTGAAGGTGCGCTTTAGGGGCTTTGTAGCCAGCAAAACAACAAAGCTCCTTGGAGATTGGAGTCAGGGGACAGGCCATCAAAAAACTGACCGGCACTGCTGAGAGTACCAGCCACTGGCTATGTCGGACAGATAACCATAAGATACACAACCAGGGTTGATCAACCTGCGGTGGTCCTGCTTCCACAGGGTGTTTTGTGATAAATAGCCAAAACACCCTGCAATCACAACTGATGTTTCCCACTGATAAAGCCTTACAGTAACAATCTCACAAGAACTTTCCTCCTCATTCAGAAGTGATGCAAACACTAGGAATTGTAACACCCAGTCCTTTCTACGAATCCTGACGACCTTGCTAATGAGGGAGTTTGTGTGGACCAGACAGGAAACTTTGAAGAAGGAGAAGAAAAGAGAAATGAATTGCAGAGCACTTCACCATCTTGCTGGGTGAGGGAAAAGTTGTTTGTGTACAGCAGAGAAGAAAGGATCGAGAGAAAGGGGCCATGAAGGGAGACTTTTTTTAGAAGTGACATTATAAGAGCCGATTCACAAAAACATTGGGAATGAGAGACTGCAGCTTCATGCTTTTTCACGGAGAGAGAGGCATCAGCACATTTCACACAAAGAGAAACTCTGATGGCCAAGTGCTCAGTGCTATAAAACCCCATCTGAATAATTTTATTGATAACAGTGAGTCATACCATGTCAGATAACCACAGAATGTCACAGAAAGAAGGAAATCAAGCAAGAAAGAAAGCTGCAAACAACTGTGGCAGGTGTCTAAAGATACAAGGTGATTCAACCACTTAGCATTCAGCATCATCAGTATACTGACCAGATCGCCTGATCACCCGGAATCATCTGCACCCGTTTCTTCACTGTTTCAGATCTTACATGATCTTAAATTATATATAATTATATATATAAAAAAAAAAATAAAAAAAAAAATATATATATATATATATATATATATATATAGTTATTTTGATTTATTTATTTTTTTTTAAGTTATGTTTATGTTTGTTTTGCTTGACGAATTCATACACTGACCACTGTTAACAAATAATAAACCTTCCTCTGAAACTGGTCAGGTTCAGGGACTGGACTGAAAATTTGGACTGGACTGAGTTATTTGAAAGTCCTTCAGGATTCCTCCTAGAGAACTGTTCCTTACGATCACATTAAAATGAAAGAAAATCTGGACCTACAGAAGAAAAATACAAAGAGATGAAGGGTGGCTCAAGACTTTTAAAGTACTCTGTATTGTGCAACTGCTTTGATTCAGAAATCAGAATCAGAATCATATCCCTGAGCATCTGCACATGGTAAGACAACTGCACATGATATATTGCTCATAATGATCATGTTTTGAGACCAGATAAGGCAAATTATTTCCAATGTTAGACTGTTCTGCCCTACAAAGCCAAAAGACCTCAACACACCAGAGTGTGAATTGTGTGAAAAATGACTAACATTTTTTTGTTGTCCAGCTAATTATATGATAGGAAGGAAACTGAAAATGTACCAAGTAGTTATCATATTGAGTACATTTACATATGTAAAAAACATTTAAGCTCAAACTTGACATTTGACCCTTATTCCGGAGGTTAATGTATTCAGCAAAACAATAATGAGATATACAAAGGCAAAATACCATAACTTATAATTTATTGAACATTTGGGGACTGATCATACACGCGGCGTAATGTGCTTTCGTCACTGGCGCAACTCATCATTGCTATATTGTGAGAGCGCATCGTGCATTCTTCCGCTAGAAATCTGCGCTGTGATAATGGCAGATGACAACACGCTGGGTGGGGCGGGACACTGTAAAGAAGGGGAGTGGTGAGGCGCATAGCGCAAATTTGCTATTTTATGAGAAGTGAAAGTCATTGCACCACTGACTAGAAAAATCCTGGTTAGTAATCATTCACGCATTGTTCAAAGGCTATAATATGGATGCAAATTCGCACTATGTGCCTCGCCACACCCCTTCTTTCAGTGACACGCCCGACACGGCCCAATGCTATCTGCTATTTTGACAACGTACATTTCTGCCGGAAAAAAGAACGATGTGCTTGCACAAAATAGGGCTGCGCCAGTGGCGAATGCACGTTGCGCCATGTGCATTATCGGGCCCAAAGTGTCTCAAAAATTGCATGTAGTGTCTCTAGTGGACAAAACAGCAATAATCCTACAAGCAATAACAGACATGTACTGATGCACCTGCTAAATTGTGCAGATTATGAGGTTGTAAAAATTCAGCATGGGAAGGCATTCATTCCCACATTACACCTGGTTTAATTATATTATTTATTTATTATACATAGCACTCATATCCACTTAATGATTATCACATTTTGCGTCTTTAGTACCTAGCATTTTCTAATTATTTCTGGGGTGTTTTATTTTTTACTTTATTTTGAATTATTCCATTTTATATTGTTCTTTGTGTTTCTGTGTCTATCAAACTCATAACATTTTTCTGATTCAGATTAGGATTCTGAATTGAAGATTCAGGCCAAGGTCAAGATGGGGCCAATACAGCTAAGAAAATCTAATCATTGCAGCCTGAGCTGAAGACATTTGACATTAGCTGTAGTCCAAGTTAATAAAAAAGAAAACACAACTTCCTGGCTGATCTCAGAAGAAGTTGGACTTTGTTAAGCCTTTAAAAGTATTGTTAGTACACCACAAAAGCATCACAAATAGTCCATACATTTTACTGCTGACTATTTTTTATGAATTACTGTTAGAATTACTCACAAAAACGTCACATTACTGAGGTGTTTCTCTCTTGAGGAACTGTGGTCATAAGTTAATAATTTTTTTAGGAAGCCTATTCTTTAAAAGGTCTGCAACTCTCACCAACTTTAGCTGACAGGGAAACTTCAAATATGTCTGTATTTATCAAGTTCCTGGTTACTCTGATCTGATTTCCACCATCATCAGGAATTTTCAGAAGAGGCTTTTCGTCATGCAGTAGGGAGTTCAGCATCTTTAACTCTTTAGTGGAGAAAATGTTTTAACAGTTCAACCTGTTCTTGCTTGTGTTTTTTTGCTTGTGTGCTGGCCAGCCACACTAAAATTCAGAAATACATTTCTTTGTTTTGTTCTTGTACTCACAGCCATCTGAAAGCAGAGGAGCTAAATATCTCCTCATCAGTAAGACAATGGTCACTCGTTTTACTTTGACTCATTCTACTGAATGATTAGCTTTGATGTATAACAGCACAATCTGTGGTTGCTATGGTTGCAGTGTTGTAGTACTTATAAATAAATATAGGTGGAAACACTCCATGAAGTTGGTTTATACAGGTGTGTAACCATAACAACCACTTGGTCTTGGTACTTTGCTGGTGTTGCTTTTTCAGGTGCCTCAGTATTTGCGCAAAATGTATAGATTTGTTTTACAGCGTCAAACAGTGCATTTTAACTGTACATTTGTGTGTCTTGCACGGCGTTTGTTTCTTCAGTTGGTGCACCATCTGTTGTGCACAGAGCTCTATGTGTCGGTTAATGAAAAATATTTTTGCTGCTTAGTATTTATAAAGTCAAACATTTTGAAACTTTACCAGTGTTTATATACCATATGAAACTACTATTTAAAAATAGTTTTCTATAGTTTCTATTATTTGTGTCCCTTAATTTGAAGGTGCTGTGATTTTAATTAGTGTTTCAATGATAAATAGTGATGTCATTCATGCCCAATGATTTACCATTTACCAGTCCTAAGAGCATAAATTTTCCTGACAGTGCCTCGTCTTTTAGCATCTGGGAGTTGCCTGCTCCATGTGTTCTGTAGATAATTGTCCTAATGTCCATACACACACACACACACACACTTACAGACAGGCAACACAAAAGAGATAAGCTCCTCATTTTAGCTCAGTGGACACTTGGCACACAGATGATAATGCCAATAATAGACAAATAGACCAGAGAGAGAGAGAATTATGAAAACAAACATAGTGAGGCATGCATTTCCCAGCTTGCAAAATGTTATTTCAAAATCAAAATGTAAAGACCTATAGACAGTAATCACACTGGCTGAAAGATTTATTTCCTTTTTTCTTGATTTCTTTCCTATGTTTCAAACCTTTTCTCATGTTTGACTCTCTTTACTATCTAGTGGAGATTTATTAACTGCAATCCCTTCAGCCCATTGGGTTTTATTATTTTCACACTATTTTGAATCTTTAATATACACTCCATCTCAAAAAGCAAATATCTCCCAAATGGCAAACTCAGAGCACAATTCAGAATCCATTTCAACATTTAATGTGAGTTTGTCGTTTATTTAAAGATTGTTTCAGCATATTTATAATGTAAAACCATAGAGATGATTATTTATTCCTAAGCACTGTGCAACAATGAGGCTTCAGACAATGCTATTCTCCCAGAGCTGCCTTTGATATTGTGGTCTTTTATTTTTTATAGTCTTTCATGTTTACAATTTTCTCAGCCAAAATATTAGTACTTGTACATTGTCAAATTTCCAGTTATCCATTTGTATTCTGTTATTTGGTGTGGACAGTAAAAAAAAAAATAAAAAAAAAAAAATCAATGGTCTCTTTTCAAGTCTGTCTGTTGTCATCATGAGATTTCAGCCAATCAAATAATAGATGCATTCACCTTGGCTGTGGCCTGCTTTTGGTCCTGCTGCCAAGCTGCTCGGTTATGGCTCGGGAAATGAGCTCCTGCAGGACTCGTGGACATTTCCAATTCACTTTCATTTGCATATTCCTGTCTTTAGAAATATCATTAGGCCATTTAATGAGAAAAGAACTAACAAACAATGTGTGCGATAGTGTCCTCTATTTGTCAATTTCTCCCCCTCTGCCAGTCTGTCTCTTGCTCCCTCACTTTCTCTCTCTCTCTGACTATGCATATGTCTCTCTCTGTGTCTCCTTTCCTCACTCTCTCTCTCTCCCTCTCTGTCTAACTGTATCTTGATCCCTCATTCTCTATCTCTTTTTGACTGTTTGTTCTTTTCTCACTCACTCTCTCTCTCTGTCTCAGCCAGTCTCTGTCTCCACATGTCTGTCTCATTCTCATCTATCTCTCTCCTTCACTTTCTACTTCATTCAGTTTTCTCACTTTTTCTTTGTCTCTCTCTCTCCCTCTCTTTGTGTAACACCCACAAACATCTCTCTCTCTCTACCTTTGCTTCTCTCTGTAACTATATGTCACTTACCCCTCAGAACACACAGCTTTGCCACTGTGCCAGACAAGTGGAAAGGGTACTATAACAGACCAATTAATCACCAGAGAGAGAGAGAGAAACAGAAAGAGAGGAGAGAGAGAAGAGAGAGAATCTACGTGTCTGCTTCTGGTTACAGACTGAGGAATGACACTATAATGAGAAGATAGAGACACTACACACACATACACACAGACTCTCTAAATATTTTCAGGACCCACAGTGAGAGACGGATGTAAAGAGGTGCAGATGGAGACAGTAATTTAAAGCTCTGCCCTCTTGGCCTTCAGGATGTGACAGACACTAACAGGAGGGAAAATAGAACAGGCTTCAGTTACACAACCCACATGCCCCAAACAACTATCTAAGCTGTGTTTGGGTGGAAAGGAGATTACTATGAAACTGACACCTCTAATAATAACGAGTCCAATATATATCAGATACAATTCTTTTCTGACAGAAAATATATACACCAGATGATAGTTTGGGAATTTCTCACATAACCTGGAGATCCACTTCAGAGTTTCACACAAACCCTTAATTAGAAAATTAAGTTCACCAGAGGTTTAAGCCAATGCATTCTGTGTAAAGTATACTAGCCCTTTCTAGTTACTGATCATTTAAGTTATCTTGTTTTTCTCTGTTGCATTATCATTTGGCTCTGTTCTGAATTTTGGATTATTCTTTTGCCTTGCATAATTTTCTTGTTGCCTTGTGATTTGATTTACAGGAGTTTGGGATTATTGCTACGATTTGGATATTGCTTCTTGCCATGGCATACTTTGGTATACTTTAAACATCTATTCCTTTTACTCTGTGCTTGGGTTCTTATCTGTGAATGTTTCAGTGGAATGACCTGAAAAGGGCAGCTCATTTGAGGAAAACTAACAGCATCCCAGAAGTTGATGCAAATGACTCATTAACAGTTACTGGAAATGTGCAGTGGCAGCTATAGCTGCGCAGATCAATTATGTGAGATGATGGAGCTTATTTTTACCTGAGCCTGAAGCACCACAGCTCGCAAAAACCTCTTGTGTGGTACCAGTGCCGAAGACCCCACACCCCGAACTGTTGCCCACCTGATGAAGACCCTGGAGCGGCTTGTTCAACTTTGGCCCCTGATGAGCTCATGGTTTTCTTTAATGTATGCCTTTAACACCATTCTTCCAACAATCCTGAGGGACAACCTGGAGTATAGTGGAGTGGACCATTGCCTCAACACATGGATACTGGACTACCAGAGGCAGAGACTGCATTACGTCCACAAACTCGTCATCTTCTTTTAGGGGCCATTGACTCGTGCAACTATAGTTGACTAGACAACTTTTGTGTTAATATATTTAAAATGTACACTATATACTATCCATATATATATATTTACATTTACATTTACGGCATTTAGCTGACGCCCTTATCCAGAGCGGCGTACAACAGTGCTCAAGTAATCCACAACAGTAGCAAGGACCTGTAAAGCAAGATTTAAGTCAACATCCACCAATCA
>JBBKCR010049876.1:0-10850 GCA_037577295.1 Ladigesia roloffi
AGGAGGAGGAAGATGAGGAGAAGGAGGAGGAGGAGGAAGATGAGGAGGAAGAGGAGGAGGAGGAAGATGATGAGGGGGTGGAGGAGGAAGAGGAAGAGGAGGAGGAGGAAGATGAGGAGGAGGAGGAGGAGGAAGAGGAGGAGGAGGAAGATGATGAGAAGGAGGAGGATGAGGAGGATGAGGAGGAGGTGGAGGAGGAGGAAGATGATGAGGAGGAGAAGGACGAGGAGGATGAGGAGGAGGCGGAGGAGGACGAGGAAGAGGAGGAGGACGAAGATGATGATGAGGAGGAGGAGGATGAGGAAGAGGAGGAAGATGAGGAGGAGGACAAGGAGGATGAGGAAGAGGAAGAGGAGGAGGAGGAGGAGGAAGATGAGGTGGAGGAGGAGGAGGAGGAGGATGGGGAGGATGAGGAGGAGGAAGATGAGGTGGAGGAGGAGGAGGAGGACGAGGAGGAGGACGAGGAGGAGGAGGAGGAGAAGGTACCAGGTACTGTGCAAGCAGTGTGCCAAATAAAAGAAAACTATAATACAAACTAGACCTATTGAAATATATACACTAATGTGTTGTATAATTGCACAATATATTTATGTGTATATAACATATTTCATTTAAAAAATTTGTATATTTCAACCTGTTATAGTGGCTAGTGCTTGCGGTTGGCAGGGCATGATGCAGGTTCATAAACTATATAAAAACTAGATATAAAAAATATTCTCTCACTTTTACTTGAATTTAAATTTCGTCTTTAGCCCTCACTGGCAGGAGTTTTCTTGACATGGTCTTAGTCATCACCAGGGAAACGGGAGGGTAGTGTTCAGTCTGACTGATTCACACAAAAACAGCTCTTGTAGGTAATGTGATTTTTTTTTTTTTTTAAAGAATATTTTAAAATCAAGTTATTTTTGTTTTTTTCTTACTATTTTGATGGACTCTACTCTTTGTTTATAAACCGTTTGTGGAAGCTGGGTAGGTTTCAGTTTAGAATTAGGATAAGATTTTAGTTTAGGATCAATGTTAATGCAAATGTTAGTTTTTACAGTTACAGTTCATTTACATTAGAATGTTAAAATTATTTTCTGTTTCATTCTATAAACAGACTTTCACGCTAACACACTGACTGTGACCTCACTGACCTCATTTATCATGTTTTTTTTTACTGTGCCATTTCTTCAAACATCTCCAATTGTTGAAAGAAATGAAATCTGTAGATAGAATAAGATTTTAGTAGACAAATTATTTAAAACAAAAAACCCTCAAAATTATGAGTTGAGAATTTTAAGGGACTTAAGAAAATCTTCTCAAAATGTAGCAGTGTCATTGATTAAATATTCACAAAGCATTATCAGAAGAACCCAATACAGTCATTAATTTGCCCATCCCTCTACCTCACACTGTAATTTTCTGCTCCTCTGCACATTTCTTTCATTGCTAATGCACAGCTGATATGAATCTACATCCGCACATCACACTTAAGTGTTCACTTACTTATTTTGATTTAGATTTTTGTTCTAATTTTATTTATTTTTATTTTTATCTTTACTTTTAATCTTTTAACATTTCTCGGCATTTGCGTGTGGGCAGTAAAGAAATTATTTCATTGCACAGAGAAATGCAATTCCTTCTGTACATACGACAATAAATTCTTTGAATCTCGAATCTTTTGCAATGATCTACAGCCGAGTTCACCAACACCCTGGTCTTTCAGATTTCCAGGGAAAATAAGGAAAATGAAGGGGAAAAGTGCAGGTTAAGGTGATTAAGAGGCAAAACTACAGAATTTTTCCCTTACTTTTTCAAATTTGCCCCTTAAAATTCTTAATTTAAATGAATTTTTGCTTTTCCTGACATCAACTAATGCTGATTTAAAAATCAGTGGGTGAAAGCTGAAAAATATTTTAATATATATTAATTTTATAACATATTGGGAGTGTAAACAGGAGGCGGCCATTTTTGGCCACGAGGACGCTGAGTGTGAGTTTTATCAACTTAGCTTTCCCTGCAAACAAATAAAGAATGTATAATAATTAGTGTTGTTGTTAATCAGTTCCAGATCTCAGACTGAACTAGTAGTAACACAAGAACATCCAGCAGCATCGAGAATATAAAACATTTACACTTTTGAGGTTTTCTAACAAGTGCGTAGAGCAAACAAACTGGTATTTGAAGGATTAAAAAAAATAAAAAGAATGGAAATTTTATACTTCTGACTAGTACTGATGTTAATTAAACACTTTATGCAGTAAAAATAGCAAAAAAAAGCATAAATATAATAAAAATCACAGTCTTAATCTGTTGGTGGCCATTTTTGGCCACGAGGACTCTGAAAGGACAGTAAAAACGAGGAGGACCAGAGGGTTAAATAACTGAAACTCCTGAAAAATAGTCTTATGTTTAGGATTAAGGGGTTTCACTCTCACAGCTTAAATCAAATTTTAACGTTAAATCTAGTGATCGATTTTCAAATGAAGGGTCACTTAATTTATAATAAGGTGTTATATTTTCAGGGGAAAATGTAGGTAGAGTTGAGCCCATTTGAAGTAGATTAGGTATCATAATGTTCCTAATAGGTCTAGTCCTTGGTAGAACCACCAATACCTGCTCTGACTGGTGAACTTCAGAAGTCCTTGCGAGTCTGGAGAAACCAGAAAGGAACGGAGATTGTGAGCATTGATTTATAGCAGAAGTCACAATAAGTCACAAATATTATCCCAAATATCCCAAATTAGAATATATCTTTGTTGCAAGATTGACCTGTCTGCCTCCCCGTATTACAATGCAGCGGCTTCATGTAAGAGGGCGGAGTGGAAATTGCGGTTCTAGTCCGGCTTTAGATTCCGAGGCTCCTCTCAGCAGAGCTGCAAATCTACTGAAGAGTAGATAATGCCCCGTGTGTGGCCTTTGAGAATTAGCATATAAATGAGCATTGTGCTTATCGAGTCTATTTGAGAACCAGCCTGTGTTCCGCAATGAAGTTCCAAAACACCGATGTGCGGAATTTCGTTTGAATATTCGATCCGTGAGGGATACTGTTCAACAGCGAGGATAATTCTCTCCGGATGCGGCCCGATTAGACGTCCTGTCCTCGGGGACGGCCAATCAAAACCTCAGACGGTTAAAGAATACGTAATTAAATCAGGTGAGAAAGAAAGGCTGCAGTTGAAAGATAAATCAGAGGGGTGTCCTTTAATCAAACCGGACAAAACTGGCTCACTAGATACAAAGTCGAGTTCGTTTCCGCATTCCCATCAGAGTTTACCAAGGGCTCCTGTTTCATACGAGTACAAGCACGGATTTAAAACGGGTTCTGTAGACTTATGGAGCTTTTTGTCCAGCGGAGGAAAATGGCGGAGTGGTCGTGCTATCGGTCAGATCGTGTTACTGCCATTTTTGTTAGCATCATCCAGGGTTAGCATCATCCAGGGTTAGCATCATCCAGGGTTAGCATCATCCAGGGTTTCTGCAGGATTTTCTAATCGTATTTAATGACTTTTAATTCCCTTTTTAAGGCCAATTCTAACATGTTTAATGCCAAACACAACTAATAACTAACACGCCTGTGTATGAAAGCGTGTATATTTTAATGCATTTCTCATGTGGTCTTACAATGAGGCAACAACAAACATATATTCCTCCTCTGAACATAATGGAAATGGATCAGGAGCTTAATAAGTCGGCAATTATTTGCAGATTACAAAATTTTAAAAAATTGTCTGTGTTACACAATTTCGGATCGGGCAGAGGCAATTACCGAACTGGTTCCGTGTTTATCATACTTCACCACAGTGAATCAAAGTTATTAATTATACAGGCTTTATTCAAGATAAATTGGTAATATTTGTTTCTTCAACACTGTCTAAAGATTTAATGCCTGTATAAAACAATTCAATGCTTTTTAATTTAATTTAAGGCCTTATTTTTCACAAAATCAATGTAATGCTTTTTAATGCCCCGCGGAAACCCTGTCATCTAAACGCTCAGTTTCCATGGAAGTGAACGTCCCCTTGACCAAAATATTTTGTTTTGAAAAAGTTTGTATCGGGCCTTTAGGTTCCACCATATATAGTCCATGTTTCGAAGATGGATAATTTATTACATTATTGTTAATTTTAAACAATATTCAATGTTTGTCAATATTATTCAATATTCAGTTATTCAAACAGCCCCTTGACATGAAGTTAGTCTCAGCCTCAGACGTCACGCCCACGGAACGCTGGCTAAAATTTTGACGCGTACGCTACACTTAACCGTAAACACTTGTCCAAGTCCTCGTCTGATTAGTTTAATTTTATCGGATTTCCCGGGGACGCGAATGTCGCGTTTATTTTCTGTCCGCCGGGAAACGCAGACGTGCGACTGCGGAAGAAAATCTATCTCGTTTACACGAGTGACGACGAGCGTTTATCAAGATGAGCTAAACGTGGGATTCTCAGAAGTCTGCGAGGTTCAGGGCGGAGACTCTTTAAGAGTCCCGGAGTTTAGTTTAAGATAAAAATAGGGGACATTTCCACGCCCCGAAACGTGATGCTGAACCAAACAAACTGTGATTGGATGTTTGATATGTCAGTCAAACGGCCTTATGGGCGGGGCTTGGCCAAAGAAACCTGCTATGAATTCCAGACCTTCAGTCGTCAGTCTGCAGCTCTGGCTACGCGAGACTAACGTGAATTTGACACCTTTGCACATCGTTACACAGGAGAATTGACAGATACTGAAATAGATACGAAACATTTCTTTACGCCTGTGCATCTGTGTGAATCGCAGACAACTTGACATTTGGTTGAAGTGAACAAGCCGTTCTCACACGTGTCTGAACAGAGCGAATAGCCCTCGACTGGTTAACATGTATATATATACTCTAGAACCTGTTGCCTTCAGATGAGGAAACCAATGATAAGCAAAGAAAAGGAGTTCCAGTAGGAAATCCTGGTATCTAGAACCAGACAGTGTTTCAAAGTCATTTTTATTACCCTCTCCCAAACCATCAGTCAAATGACTTTTAATATGAATTTAGCCTGGACTAGATAATAAAGAGACAATCATAAACAACACGTTTCAATTCTCTACCCACCTGCCTCCTACTACAGAAGCTGTAAAAGCCCATTAATATCTACTGTTACCTTTAGAGTAGTCTAAATAAATAAAATAAGATAACTGACGGTAAATATATATATATATATATATGCATACAAGATCAATAAAATAAGATTAAAATGATTAATATAAATATAATTTTATTTGAATGAGGAATATTTAATGTTCTCATTTTTTCTCTCATATATACAGAATGCCAAATATTGTGTGTGTGTGTGTGTGTGTGTGTGTGTGTGTGAGTGTGTGTTTGTGTGTGTGTGTGTGTGTGTGTGTGTGTGTAGTGCTATTACATCACTTAAAAGCCGTCATTAATGTTGTGCTGTGGATGATAAAGAGCAGCGTGAGTCTCTCTCTCCGCTCAACAGTGATGAAGGAGCTTCTGTCCAGAGCTGAACTTCATTCTGCAGGTTTCCATTAAACATGACGAAGTGTGTGAGTCAGCAGAGCAAACATACTGACCTGGAGCAGCTGAGCTGAGCCTGAACCATTCAGATTACTTTTCCCTGCCAGCAGCGTGTTCAGCCTGGATAAAGGAGGTATAGTAACTAGGGTACACCAGTGTTCTTCGAGGGTTCTTCAGAAAAGGCAGAGGTTCTGTATAGAACTGGAAACACTCAGAAATCCAGTACAATAGGAGATACCGTTTTTTTAAGGAAAAGATGTCATTCAACTGTTTTTTCTTTAGATAACCTTTTAAAATCCCTATAAGAGGATTAAAACATGGCAAAGAACCATTCAAAACCATTTAGTAAGGAGAGTGAGTAGAGTTTCATGGTTTTACATGAGAACAGCGACACATGAAAGCATTTGTTGCTCAGAACCTTCTTCATTTTGTTCGTTTTCTGAGCTGCTTGTACTGACCAGAGAGCTAGAGGCTCTGAGCGCTTACAAGGGGAAAGGCAGAGAAACACTATGGAGGGTCCACCAGTCACACGCCAAACACACACACAAACACACACCTAGAGAAAACGTATTATCGATAATTCACAATATTAATATTAATATATACTGATGCTGAATCTTGGAGAAACTGTGTTGCTTTCAGAATTCAGAAAGCCACCAAATCTTTGGACAACTCTAAAAATGTTAATGGTAAGCTCTTTGCTTGCAGGTAAGACCCTTCTGAGATCTAGTGATTGGAAGTTCGGCTTTTTTCAGAGTAGCCTCACACTTTAGCCTAACCTGGCAAATGCTTTGTGTGTTGATTTAAATCCTTTTGCATTTAGTGTTTTATGAGAAGCTATATACTTTCCTAATTTTGTGTATTTGTTCTGTTATAAAAGCAGGCATTTTTACTTTTATTGTTTAATATTTTAATCAAACTTTTTACTGCAAACAAATGGGGTGGAGGGGGTGGAGCAAGCCCTCACCCGTGATTTACCTCGAATAAGGGATCCAGAGAACCAGGGCTCATATTTGGGGGTTTTATTCCAAACGAAACAAACAGAAATGGAACTAGGCTTGAGGGCCGTCAGAATAACACTCAAACACTAACACAGGGACACGACACACAAGAGAGTGAGGCACACACACACATTAAGGTGAGGCGTTGGTCACATAATGAGGAACTAAAAAACTTAAATCCACTAACTAAAGGGGCATAAACAAGGGACAGGTGAACCTAATACTACAAGTCACACACCTACATCCAGACAATTGATCCCAACAACCCATGTGACACAGAACAAAGCCAAACAAGATATCAAAATAAAAGTCCTAGATAAACAGAAACAGAAAACTTGCAGTGGCCAAAATTAGCCTCTGACAGACATTCCGAAAAATGTAATGCCTGGGCTGATGCGGTTTCTCCTCTCGGTTAGTATCTGCCCTGTTTTTGAGAAAACTCTCTCCGACAGGACTGATGTCGCCACAATGCACAGTCCTCCCCCTCCTCCACCACCTGACACACTTAACTCAGACCTGCTGCTCAACACTTCTAGTGCCTCACTCACTGCCGGAGAGCCCAGCCAGCGCTGTACTCAGATCAGCTCCGGCCCACTGGAGCCAAATTAAATAAAGTGGGGAGCGGCTCTCACCCGCTGGGAGTCGGCTCTTCTCGTTCGCTACAGAGAATCGTCTCTTAGAGCCGGCTCCTTCGCCAACGACACATCACTAATGAGATCCTCCTTCCCTGCAAGTGTCTACAACTTCAAAATCCCAGTGTACCGTGCTTAGTACCATGTTTTGCTTTTACTTGACGGATGGTTTTGCTGGTCCAGTTCTTTGTAAGTGTTCATTATAGTGGAGTTTTGAGGTCTCCAGCCACCCACTGGTTCTTAATGGCCTTTCCACAAGACTACTTTCTCCTCACATAATGGCCTTTTTCAAAGCATGTGTTCCAGAATACCAGCCTACATGTTTATTAGCAAGTCAGATTTGTACATCTCTGCTCTATACTGTCTCTTAATCATGAGGTGCATTAGCACCTCTCATTTTTTTCAGCCAACGTGTATAGCAGGCCGCTTTAACTTGTAATAGCCAGACTGGATGTGTAGGTCCGAAATCCGTGATTCAGTTCTTCCTAGATAAAATAAATCTTATAGATATCCAAAATGGTGATCTTCCTCTCTACAGTGAACATTACAGACATCTCAAGCCTCATTCTTCCTAGAACGTCACATTCCCCATTCATGTCAATTGGGTTTTCACTTATATAAAAAACGACATTCTTCCTCTATACAATGACATTTACAGATATCGGAAATACAGTTCTTACTAGGGGAAATTTTCCTTTCAGATGTATTTAGTAGAGTTTTTTTAAATTACATTCTAGATGTCTTTTTATGTTTTTAATGTCCGTAATAAGAATTATGACTAGTAAAAACTGTTTTTAAGATATCTGAAGTTTCTCCTGGTAAGAACTGTATTTCAGATATCTGTAACTGACATGAATGGGGAATGTGACATCATTTTTACTAGGAAGAATGAGGCTTGAGATGACTTTAATCTGTAGTGTAGATAGTAAAAACCTAATTTTTGATATCTGTAATATTTATTTTTACTGGGAAAACATGCTTACATTGTGTCTCAATTGGTTCGAAATTGGTTACATATTATTTATCTGGTTACAAAGTGGTGAAAAATCACAACATTCAGAAACCTTAAAGGGATAGTTCACCCCAAAATGAAAATCTGACGTCTTTCAGAGGTAAAAAAAATGATATAAATACTTTTTATATCAGAATATTCAGTTAACTTGCTTTTTGTTTCTTTGTATTATTGGTGGCTATTAAACAAATAACAATAAATGTTTCATCAATAATCAGTGTTTATTCAGTAACAATGACTGAACAATGACCATTTTACATCCTGTATACATTTATCATGACGAATTGTTCTATGTGTTGAATGGGTAATGAATTATGAGTGGTGGTGCTTCGAAAAATCCCTCATTCAAATGTCCATATAAATCATTTAATAACTCCAGAGGGAAAGAAGGATGAAATATGCACGGGGTATGAGCTTGTGAGGCATGAGGTGTAGTTCGTTTTAAGCCTAAATAAATCACCAAAACAAGTGAAACGTTCAGGAATGAGATCTGTAAGCATGAGATATTTGATTTTGTGATGATTTTGATGTTTACTCGATTACTCAACATATTACCATAAATAGCATACATTAGTTATTGCAACATAACCCTATGGCTATTAGTTAATGCTGTAAATTCATAGATTACCGCATATTTATTATGCGCAATTTTTCCCTAGTAATTTCTTTAATTTACTGTTGAGAGTTACCAACATTCACTGTCTAATTGGGAACATTTAACATGACAGACCAGTTTTGGTGGTTTTCCACTGCCTGGTACCGGCTCGGCACGGTTCGGCTCTACTCGCTTGTATTGCTTTTCCATTACTAAATCTGGTACCCAGTACCCGGTAATATTTTTGGTTCCACCTTGGACCATGCTGAACCGATACTATATGATGACGTGTACATATTGGAGGTTCCTGATTGGTGGTTTCTGTCGTTGCATCACGGTGTTTTTTTCCCAGCAGTCCGCTGCCGCGCTTCTTTTTTTTTTTTTACCTGTCATGTTCTTAGCATCTTAGCAAGCAGAATGTGAGTCTGGGTGCCTTGATGTGTTAGACAACTTTACTTTGCCAAGAGGGGCTTACAGTGTACACCCTCCTGTTATCTGGGCTTCTTAGATATGTATTTATTATATTAAAAATTATGCCAAAGCAGACAGGTGAACAGAAATACAGAGAAAGAATATACAAAAAACTAACAAAACAAAACAGACAAAAAAAGGCAGAACAATCTATTAATAATAATAATAATAATAATAATAATAATAATAATAATAATAATAATAATAATAATAAAATAATTAAATAAATAAATAAATAAATAAATAAATAAATAAATAAATAAATAAATAAATAAATAAATAAATAAATAAAGTGCTGCTGCGCTTCTTTAAGCCTCGTCTGGGTAAAACTGTCTCGTTTTGTGGCAAACAACCACAAACCAGGGATAAGAAATAAAACCCCTCTGATTTTAATCCATTCTGAAGACTGGAATCATGTCAGTTTTTTTACCTCATGTTGTTTACCTGCGTCTCGGTTGCTACGCAACCATTTGTAGCACAAACTAAACAGGGTAGAACCGAGCCGAGCCGAGCCGGTACCAGGCAGTGGGAAACCACCATTAGATGAGTTTTGAACCGTTAA
This sequence comes from Ladigesia roloffi, assembly GCA_037577295.1. Classification (NCBI taxonomy): domain Eukaryota; kingdom Metazoa; phylum Chordata; class Actinopteri; order Characiformes; family Alestidae; genus Ladigesia; species Ladigesia roloffi. The sequence continues at coordinate 9,771 of JBBKCR010049876.1, forward strand.
TGTTTTGTCTGTTCTGTTTGTTATGTCTGTTACCTAAAGTGTGTTGAATGGGTAATGAATTATGAGTGGTAGTGCTTCGAAACATCATTCAGATGTCCATATAAATCATTTAACTCCAGAGGTAAAGAAGGATGTATGGGGTATAAGCTTGTAAGGCATGAGGTGTAGTTCGTTTTAAACCTAAATAAATCAGGAAAACACCTTTAGATGCGTCTTTAACCATTAATGTTTTGTCTGTTCTGTTTGTTATGTCTGTTATTTAAACTGGTTGCGGCTGGAACGCGCCGACTCTGACGTTTAACTTACGGAAGCTGCATGCTGTTATCTTAAAACGTTATTGACCCCCAACTAAAGTTCTGGGAATATGCAGAGGGACCGCTGGAGGTCCTTGGAGGATGTGGTGTACAAGATATGGACAACTGGTACCCAGAACTAAACAAGTTACCATTCCCTGGACAAAATGTTATGATTTCTTTATGAAAACTTTCAGGGTAAAATCAAAACAGTTTTCTTATGAGACCTGCTCAATACAAACAAAGCGGACTCAGGCCAAGCCGATGGGCCATTTCGTCCTTTCAGATAACGGCATCTCTCGGGACCGCTGCTCTGGGGAGTTCCAGTTGCCGACAGAATCTTGCAAAGACTTTAAATCTGCACTCAAGCAAGTTGCTTCCCTGTGGATGAATGCATTTTCCTTGTGAAATATGTTTTTTTCTACCAAGCTTCCTAAAAGCAGGTGTTACGGTTTGGGATCAAGGTCCTTTCTACAAATCCAGTTGAATCCTAACTCATTCATTCATGTTTCCAGGGGGCGCAGCAGCCGATGCCAGTGCTGATAGGTGGGGCAGGTAGAGAAACTCTGTACTGGCACCAGTCCAACACAATAACTGCACTATAAATAAATGGCGTTACTAACGGCGATACTTTTTTCAGTAACGAGTAATTAAACCAGTTACTGTTTCCCCGTTACAGCGCCGTTACCTTTACTGACAATAAAATGTGTGTTACTGTAACTGAGAACACTGAAGCGGTTTTCATGCAGCAGCGTCTCTCTCAGCCATAAGACCTCTCTTTCTCTGG
>JBBKCR010049906.1:0-10848 GCA_037577295.1 Ladigesia roloffi
ATTCAAATTAAGGTGTTTGGTGCATAAATTAAGGTAGAATTAAGAATATTTTAAGTACATTGTGTTTCATAGTGATGCCAGTACAAATATGCACAAAATACTGCCTCAGTAGTTTTAATTCACAGAAACATTACACTTTACCAGCAGCAAGTCTGCTGTTATTGAGCAAAGTCATGAAGACCAGGGCAGTCCAGACTCTTTGAGGACTCATTATTCCAGACTCTTTGAGGAGGACTCTTTCAGCCCCAGCAACGGTCTATTCCACCTATAAAACTCCAGTTCTACAGCTTTGTGGCCTCCACTGAGAGACTAAAGCGGAGCTTTTATCCTCAAGTTGTAGCACCCAGGACTAATTCTAGACATAGAAAATATAGATTTGCTGGTATGAGATGTCCTGTTAAAGGGATTATAGTGTTTCAAATGAGAATTAGAAAATTAGAATGATAATCTCCCAACACTGTGGGTAAGCACTACAAGACCAACCCCTCTGTACAGTTAAAAATGAAGACAAAAATTAATCTCAAACAGCGAATTAGAAACAGCAGGTAACTGCAGTCATGAACCCAGAATTAAATGTGTAGTGCACAGCCCAGCTGATGACGGATTTTAAAAATGGAAATAAGTTACTAAATCGTGGGAATAGAATCCCAACTGTAGGTTTTGATATATGGCAAGGCCATTAAGGCATGTGAAAGAAAAAATAATGTATGGCCATTACTTAGTAAGGTAGTGTAGTTCCGTTATGGTTCATATTGGTTGTCACTTATATAGCCTCTGGCATTTTCCTGCTGGTTTTACTGATAAACTGTATAAAATATTCCTGCACTTGCATTCTTTCTTCCACCTTTAGTCAGTGAATCATCACAATATTTGCTACCTTGACAATAAACTGGACTGTATCTATGGCGGGCCACCCAGCATGTGTTCAGCGACTGCTCTGTTTAGCAGTCCCTGAACTCAGACCTAGTTTAGTGACAGCATTCCCAAGACAGCCATTGAGACAGAGGGCCTGCCAGCATTTCACTATGACAGAAACTTAGCTCTCTCTGGGAAGACTCGATGAGGAGGGTTTGTGTGTGTACATCAGCAATGATTGTTGTATGAATGCTGTGCTGGTCTCTAGTTGCTGCTCACCCCTGCTGGAAAACTCACACCCAGGTGGACTGTTTATTTTAATTACACAAATCTCAAGTCAGTTCTCTCTAAATCTCCAACAAGGGGGTGAACATAATGGTCTGTGTTTACACAGACCTCAATGGTGCCCCGGGTTGACCCCAACTCAGAACACTGTTAAGATGGTGATGACGGATTACACAGATGAATGATTGTGAAAGCAGTGTCCAAATTTTTCTGACAACTAAACCAAGGCTTCAGGCTTAGTTTTCTGAATGAAATGTGGCTAACACAACAACGTCTATCAATCCATGTGATGAAAATGTTTTTTAATGATTCAGGCCATTTAAATATCAACAATGGATAAACAAAACATTATTTGCCGAAATGTAAATACATTTGTTTCCTTTTGATACAATACTTTTACAAGCGACTTATTATTCAGTCTGTTAAAAAAACAAAAACAAACAAACATCATGGTGTGGTGTGTTCAGAGTTTAGGTATATTGCATTATTTTCTATGCAGAATATACATTTAATCCTAAAGTTTTACTAATGAGGGGCGAATTTGTGAAACGTTAGATTAACCAATGACCAACAGTTTTCTAAAATACAATATATGGACAAAAGTATTGGGGCGTGTGACCATCCACCAACAAACACATGGCTTTCGTGTTTTTCAATGAATGGTCCTTCCCACTTTCCGTTGTTGTGTGGTTTCCAGGCAACAGGAGCTTAACAGTCTGACTGATTATATGTCCTGTCTGTAAATAGTGTTAAAGTAGACAGAAGTGAGTTATACTTTTGTGTAGGATAGGAGGGCAAGTTTAGGAGGTATGGAGTGTGTGGTGGAGAGATTCTCTGAGTCCTGGGATCAGCCGGTGTCCGGGGTGCAGCTCGCCTGCTGCAGTTCACACTACGGGCTCTCCTGGAGGAGCAAAGACCTGCTCGTTTACAGCACCGCTGACTCTGAGGTAAACTCCACCTCTGCAGATTACACTACACTGACAAAGTATTACACTAACAGGGACTTTAATGGCATTGCATTTAAATACATAGACTTTAATAAGGAGCTGGTTGCCATTTGCACCTGTAACAGCTTCCCATTTTCTTGGAAGGCTATGGAGTGTTTTGATGAGGTCAGGTACTGATTAAGGACCAGAAGGTCTGGCTAGCAATCTCTTTTCCAGTTCATCCCAAAGATGTTGGATGGGGCTGAGGGCAGGACTTTGTACACTGGGACAAAGTCATGCTAAAACTAGAAAGTATTCTTCCCCAAAATATCTCCACAAAGCTGATAACATGGCGTTGTCCAGAATGTCTTCGTCTGCTGAAGCATTAAGTTTGTCCTTCACTAGAAGTAACAGGCCTAGCCCAAATCCTAAAAAAACAGATGTGTCCCAATATTTATGTGCATATAGTGTATTTCACATCAAAACACTCTTAATGACTTTGCATAAATGTTGCATTTGAAAGATGCACAAATCTAGAAAAACAATATAATTATCTTTGATTATATTTTGTTACCAACAGCACTGTGCTTGCTTTGCTGTTTATCACTGTTTTTATATTTTACTTTGTATCATATTAAAGAAGATTGACTGATTGACTGACATAGCCTATTGATTTGTTTAATGTTTATTCAGGCACCCCTACATCTCACTGGACACCATAATACTGTGTCAGCCTTGGCATTCGGGGAAGCGACAGCTCCACTTCTCCTCTGTTCTGCCTCTGAAGACTATGTGATCATGTGGGATATTGAGCGTTGCTATAGACAAGCGAGAAAAGGTAATATATTACATAGCATGTCTGTCATGTACCGAATGCATTTACATGTACAATATGTTCTGTAAAAAATTACACAATGCATAATAAATGCATTTAAATGAGACCATAATGTAAACGGCCCCTGTTGTTGAGAGATGCAAATTTAGGGTCCCAAGGGAGCTTAATTGACCTCACTTTGTCTGGGTAATAATAATAATTTTACTTAAATAAACCTAACACAATAGTTCAGACGTTGAACAAGAATCAAAATATGACAGACAGAAGTCATGTCATAGGTCTGATTATTGATGTGCATGTAAACATAAGTGAAATATTAAGTCAGTGGTCCAATGTATCCAATTGTTTGTGTTGCAGGTGAAATTCCCTCAGGTCTTGTTGTTGGCACATTGCTGGGGAAGGTTGTGCATCTGTCACTCTGTCCTCTGAATGAGAGGGTGGCTGTGTGCTCAGGCTCCAGAGTGGTGGTGCTAAATGCAAAGGTATTATTATCTCATAAACCTTGATAAGCAAAACACATTGTAACAAAAAGTGCATTATGAGATATGCACTTCTCAGAAGTTTGAGGTCTGCAACAGGGCAGAGTTTCTTGCGGGAGTTGGTGGGAAAAGAGAGATGTGGAGGACAAAGACACGGTTCTCTGAACTCCCGCAAAGTATACATTTGCACTGAATACATTTTACACTTTGTTTTTATGTGGGTAACAACATATGTTGTGGACGACCTAACCTGTGGAAGTTTGCGTTGGGCTGGGTGACGGCCCGCATGGGTGCTTGAAGTCTAAAATTATTGCAGGGGAATGAGTTTCCCCTAGTGTAGAAGCTGTTAGTGCTCTTTAAAGAAGGGTACGTTTCAAACCAAAAAGCTCACAAAGGGCTGTGATTCATGTAAAAAGGTGTTAGTATACCATGGACGCAAGTCAGGAGAGTCTGGTCCGTAGCAAAAAACATGTTCCGTCATGAAAGCACAGACATTTAGAGAGTTTAGAGGATCTGTGAAAGTATCGACTGCTCTGAAAACCAAAACTTTGTTGCTGCTGATGACATCATTGCTGGCAAAGGCTTCATTAACTTGGCGCAGCACTTAGTGGACGTAGCAGCTGCAACAGGCCGATACAATGTCAGGGAGATTATGCCCCATCCACCAACAGTTTGCAGACATCTAGATGAAAGGCATAAAAAATTAGAGGGGCTCTCGTCGACGAATTTGTTGTTACAATTGAGAAATATGGATTTGTGTTGACAACAGATATCTAGACCGAAAATGTCCAAAAAGCAGCTTTCTATCAGCCACCATTCATAACATTGACTCCAATTGCAATTAGGTGTGGAGAGTTTTCATTACTCTGTTTAAAATAGACACCTCTAAAACTGGTGAAGACCTGAGAGTATTTGAAATAGACTGTTCGCTCATGGATAAGAAAACAGGGTTGATTCTTTCTCGTATAATAATAATTACAATAATATTATATTTTATATATATATATATTGTGGTGGGGGGGTATTCCATATATGCAGGGCCCTGAAGCCCCAAAGCCTGACATGACCGGTCCCCAGGACAAATACGTTTGAGAAACGCTGTATTAAACTATTGTACTTCTTGTAATGTTTTTACTTTCACCAAAACCGCCTTAATCTACCATGAGCATCCATATAAAGGCAGTTTTTTTCAGGTCAGCCAGCGGTTTATGTTACCATCTTTTGAAGGTTTGATTTCTTGCTCGCTATAGAAAGAAGAAGTACTGACAGTGTTAAGCGGTCATTTGGGTTCCGTGACAGCTTCAGGCTTCTGTCCATGGGAGACCAGCCGGCTTGTGTCCATCTCAGAGGACAGGACATTCAAGGTAACCAAGACATGACAGTTTTTTGCTTCTTGTTTATAAACAGTAGCAGTATATGGACGCCATGTGTAATTATTGAGTTGTTGGCCACACCTGTTTATAAAAACTGTATAAATTCACACAACCATGCATCTTCTATAGAAAGACAGTGGCAGTAGCAGGGACCGTCACTACCGATAGCTCCAGTAAAAAAGGTGCGGAGCGGAGTGGAGATGCGTGGCTGCCGTGAAGCACCTTCAGCCACAAGATGTGAAATCTTGGGCTGTTTAGTTTTGCTGCAGAAATCACACATGTAGGCTTGTAACGATAGCAAACTATGCTGGATAATAATTTGTCCCAGAAATGATTGCATATAAACGATAATGTTGTCGTTGTGTCCATTTTCAACTGATGTAATGATAATGACATAATAATGCAATTGCACATTTTCAAAGATACATAAACCTTGACTTCTAAAGAATATATAACACTGAGACTGGAAGACATATTAAGACACTCAGCATACGTTGACTTTGTGTGGTTTAAGGCAGGATCTCTCAGGAGTAGCAGTGTGTCCAGCTGGGCTAAACATTCTCTTGCTCAGGGCTGGGCAATACATTTCTACAGTAGGACACATGAATAATCTGAAACTAAACATAATTCTGTACTAATTTACTCCTATTGTAAAAAACAGTCATTTATGATTTTGAAAAGCTGCTACTGATATTTAGAAGTATACGAAAATTCAGTAAGTATTTATGTAAATGTAAAATAATCCTTTAAAAGTATTTTTTAGATGTAGATTCAGATTTACGTGTTTTATTCCCATTTGTTTTGTGTTAGATCTGGGATTTGCAAAAAGAGGAGATCCTTTATCAGTCTTCAGTCTTGTCAGGTATGTATGACAAGACAAGATGAGAAAACACTGTTTTAGTCCCATAGATGGAAGATTTGCTCTGTTACAGCAGAAAAATGGACAGAACAAAAGATTAAAGTAGTAGCATACAAATATATATACATTTATATGTACTCCGTGGAGTATTTTCAGATGCTTAGTAGAAACAGACATTAAATATTGCACCGGAAAATCTGCACATTTAGATTAAAATTGATCGTTTGGAAAAATCTGTGGACTCCACTTGTAATTGTGAGAATTGTTTCAATTAGGCTGCCCTTTGCTCAGTTTATTCTTCTTGAATGAGAGAAGACAGCTTGTCACAGGCTCTGCTGATGGAATGGTTAGTCATACCATACACACACTTCTCTGGTGATCATATATTCCCTAATTCCCGATGTTTTTCTGATGTTCATGACCCTGAAAATCTGTTTCATCCAGGTTTGGTGCTACGCTCTCCCTGATGATCGCGAATGCTGCCAGGTGACAAAAATAGACCTTGACAAGGTTGAACAGAGGCATAGGAAAAAATTGGAGGGCAGCGAAAGACATCACAGTAGAGCAGCAGGTCGGAAAAACATAACCTTTCTCCTTCCACAGGTTCAGCAATGTTCACATACTGTTACGGTTGCTCAGTGGCTATATTTTGCCACTGCTTTTGTGTTGGATTTTTCTGTTTCTGTTCAGGTTTATAGGACTTTTATTTTGACGCCTATGTTCTGTTTTGGTTCTGTGATCTGTGTATTCCGTTGCCATGGTTGTGTTTCACGTGTCTGTGTCTTGCGTCAGTATTAGTTTCAGCTGTTTTGTGTTTATTCCTGATTTAGTCTGGTATTTAAGTCTGTTTCTGTTTGTTTCACGTTATTCTGTCCATCGCCTCATTTAGCCTTTTCTCTGTTCCCGTTTTGCCTCGTATTTCTGTTTTCTCCTGCCGGCCACCGCGCCGTGGTTTTTGTTTGGGTTTTGTAAATAAACTCCATCTTCTAATGGATTCCCGTTTCCCTGTCCTTCCCTGCCTGCCCGAGGCACCCAGAGGTAAATACCCAGGGGTAAAACCGGCGTTCGTGACACATACCACCCATAAATACACAATTTGGACAAAAGTATTGGGACGCCTGACCATTCCATCAACGGGGACTTTCATAACATTGTATTTAAATACATAGTTTTTAGTATGGGGTTCGTACCGCTTTGCAGAAATATCAGCTTCCAATCTGGAAGGCTTTCCACAAGATGTTGATGTTTCTGTGGGAATTTGTGCCCATTCATTCTGTAGAGCATTTATGAGGTCAGACACTGATGTTGGACGAGAAGGTCTGACTCGCAATCTCTGTTCCAGTTCATTCCAAAGGTGCTGTATGGGGTTGAGGTCAGGGGACTGTGTGGACCAGTCAAGTTCTTCCACACTGAACTTTGAATGAAAAAAAACTGAATTCAGTAATTAAGAGGTGTGTCCCAATACATTTGTCCATGTAGTGTATGTAATTTTGGATAAAATGTTACAGTGCTGTCATAGCTTTAGAGAATATTGTCCCAGCTCCCATGCAAATTGTAGCACATGGCTCAGTTAGGACTTTCAAATGTTATTTATTTAGTGTGGATGTAAAAGGTTACATGGTTAGAATCAGGGCCGCTGCCAGGGGGGGAAAGGTCAGAACGGTTCTAGGGGCCCAGCACTGACTTTGGGTCCTGTTAGGAGCTAGTAATATTATCTAAATAATAGTGTTGCCCAAAATTCTAATCTTTCATGGAGCCCAAGATTTCTGCCGGCACCCCTGGTTAGAATACATCCAACTTTATTCATGTAACTGAGCTAATGTAATCTTGGGGCAGTTTTTTTACAATGCATAGTCGAGTATTATATAGTAGCAAGAAAATGTAAACAGAAATGGCACCATGGTAAACAGAAATGGCACCATTATCAAGACTCTAAACATAGATGAAACAATTGAATATTTACACTATTAAAATGTTTAACTTAACCCAAAATGGCACCATGTGGTAAAAAGCAATTGATGTTATGATTTCACAACACCTCACTGTCGGTCTTGCATCACTCATGACAAAGTTAGAACGAAATTGATTTTCTGTAAAGCTTGTAAGACCTTACAACCTTCCTAATAAAAGGATATTTTCGCAAGGCAATTATTAAGATGATTTGCACAAAAGAACCTCAAATAATCAATTCTGACTTGGCACATTTGTAATTTTGTGATATGACCTGAACGTAGGCCCAGTCTAAAATACTCAGATGTGTGTGAAATGTGTAAAAGTCTTTCTCTGTATTTAACCCATTCACCAAGTGAAGCAGCTGGCAGCCGGAACACAACACCCGGTGAGCAGAGTGTGGGGACGGTACTTTACTCAAGGGTACCTTAGTGGTGCCACTAGATGTCCTGGGATTTGAACCCACAACCTTCTGATCACAGGGGCATCTTCCTAACCACAAGGTCCCTCAAGGGCATTTGAGTTATGTGTTGCACTGAGGGACACTTGTTTGTCTTTCACATTCAAAGTCTACTGACACTTTAAAAAATCACTATGGTTTAGTACGGTTTTTATCTTGTAAACCACACTTAGTCTCGATCTTATTCGTCAACAAAACTACATTATATATTTTGTTTCGTTATTGTCACATGACCAGCATTTACGTCACATCTCGTCTTGTTTTTGTCACTAGAAAAATGTTTGTTGACAACTATATTTCATCATAATTTTCCTAGACAAAAGCAACACTATTCCATAGTTACCCAAAAAAACATTAAAAACGGCAAACCACATGCTGAAGTCTGACAAAATCCACAAGTGCATTTCAGAAAAAATGTTTGCTAAAAATTTCTGTTTGATTTTCTTTTCTAGCAGGTCCCTGTGAAACCCAGCGAGGTGAAGTGGAAATAGCAAGGCCAGTTCTGAGTATCTGGGGTCAAACAACTAGCCTGCATCTGAGGTACTGGCTTTAATTCTACCCCTTGTATCGCTTCTGAACAAAAAGCTCAAACATTTTACACCACTGTTTTTGGACATTTAATATCACTTTATGTTTAGAGAGTTGCTGTAAAAACAGACCACAGGAAAAAAGCATTTATTTTATGTTACAAGGCAACATGAGAAAATAAATTAATAGTTAATAGTGAGGTTTTTTATGCTAACACTAACAATACAAAAGGTATCTGAACTTTGTATATTTAAATACATCAAAAAGTGGTGGTTTGTCATGCAGTTCTGTTCTGCAATGCTGTTATCAACAAAATCTTGTATTTTGAACAATTGCTACTTGCTTGCACTAGATGGTGATATGCACCTTTTGCTCGCTAGGTAGGAGAGGAAGTGATTTCTTTTTGCGCAACCAGAGTGGCAGCAGAGACCTAAATGATCCAAAATGACTGGGTTCATGTGGAGCACAGTTGTAATTCATACATGATCCACAAATGTCTTTATACAGACAAATGCACTCAGCAAAACAGCATCAAATATTTCAACACTGCTGTTATATTTCAAAACTGTTCTTTCTAACAGTCATGATTGCACATTAGCGGCCATTAATCGGAAAAGCCGATTAGATGCTAATACTAATGTCCTACTGCCCAAAACCTGTTATAATAAGACTATAATGAAACTTAACTGTGCTTGTAAGCTTTCATTCATGTATGTACTATTTTAGTCTGCTTCAGGTATTAAATAGTTTTATTTGTATTACCCACATTCCCCCCCTATTCAGTAAGGACCCAGTGACTAGGAATTATAAAAACTCTTTAAATTAAATCTCTAGTTTTCTCTTTTTCAACATAAAGCTTCATTTTGGAACAGGTTTCTTGGCTGCCAATGGCTTAAATGTGTAGCACAGTGGAAAGTGCCTGTTTTTTTAGGTTTTTTTAAGCATAAATTTAGAACACACAGTCTGTGAATTACGGTCCGTACTATCTTTGGAAATTTTTAATTGTTTACAAATATGGGTGTCCCTAATATCATATTACATGCTTTAAGTATTTATTGGTGATTATGAATGTGCACTTGAGTATTAATTCAGTAAAAAAATTAATCCAGTTGACGGATAATTACATTTCTGCCATCCCTGGCCAGAACCCACCTGGACTAAAAATACATAAACTTTTGTTCAGCATTCAGCACCACCATTCCTTATACCAGCATCTGATTGGGAACTCAAACTGCTGGGCCTGAACACCTCCTGGATCCAGCACATCCTGACTGTGAAACGTCATCTCCTATACCACTATGCTGAACACAGGGCTCCCCAGGACTGTGTGCTCAGTCCTTTGTCACACTGCGGACTCATGACTGCCCAGCAATGCAGTGTCAAGCAATGCAAAGCTCAAACCACATCAGCAAGTTCACTGATGACACAACCATGGTGGGTTTGAGCAGCGGGAACTTTGATGTGGCTGGGAGGAGGTGCAGCAGCTAATGGATTGATGCAAAGCCAACAACCAATCTTTGAATGTGGACAAAGCAAAACAGATGGTAGTGGAATTTATGAGGGCAAGATGTGATCACTCTCTGTTGAGCATCAGTTGAGATCATCCAGAGCTGCAGGTTCCTTGATGTTTACATTGCAGAGAGCTACACATGGACCCCCATACCCAGCTCCGTCACCAAGAAGACCCAACAGTGTCTCACAGCATTCGACAGAGGGACTATAGAGAGCATTCTCTGTAGCTACATCACAGCTTGGTATGGGAATGGTTCTGTTTTGGATCGCAAGACGCTACAGAGGATGATGAGAAGATCATCGGTGTCTCTCTTCCATCTGTCATGGACATTTACACTGCCAGAAGACTATTGTACTCATCCAAGCCTTGACTAGACTAAATGTTTGTGTTGTGGTGTAAATTTGTGAACACACCACAGCTCACAGTGTGAACAGTCTTCTGCATTAAACCCATTCAACACGGTGAAGCAGTGGGCATCCAACAGTAGCGCCTGGGGAGCTTTATCTAGCACAAGGGTATCTGGGATTTGAACCTACAACCTTCTGGACACAGGGGCAAATCCCTAACCACCAGGCCACCAGTTGCTCTTCTTTCTCTTTTTTTCTTGCTGTCTTAGCACTCTGTGTAGTCCTGTCCTGTCTGAAATCGTGTAGTCTTGTGGTTTCTCTTTATCAGAATCAGAATCAGAATCAGAAAACTTTATTTATTCCAAAGGAAATTGTTTGTGGTGACCGCCACATTACACAGACACAGATCAACACGAGACATCAGAATAATGCAATTAA
>JBBKCR010049954.1:0-10847 GCA_037577295.1 Ladigesia roloffi
TTTCTCACTTTTTTCTCCCTCTCTCTTTCTCTCTCTCTTGCTCTCACTCACTCTCTCTGTTTTATTATTCTCTCTAAATTCCTTCTTTCCGTGTGTGTTGGGAGGGCCGCGCATGCGCACTGTGCTCGGAGCGCGTTATCGGCAGCAGTGCGGAGGGGCGCGAGGCGGGCGGGTCTAGGGGGCCCGGAGATCTCCGTTCCTCCGGAAAACATACGGAGAAAGAGAAACGGAAACGGAGAGGAGACGAGTCTCGGCCGAGTGTTCGAGCTGCACGGTCCGGTCATGCTGTGCGCACCACCATGTTCTACTACAGCAGACGGGCTGAAATGAGCTCCTCCGGGCCTGGGCTGGGGGGCTGCGGGGGAGGCGGCGGCGGTGGAGGAGGTGGGAGTGAAGGAGGAGGAGGTGGGAGAGGAGGAGGAGGAGAAAGAGTGTGCTGCGGGCGGCTGGTGAACGGAGCTGGTGGTCTGGAGCGAGGTGTTGGCACGGCGGAGGCCCGGGAGAAGACTCGTGAGGACGTTACTCCGGAGAACGGCACCGGGGCTGGTGCGGACGTCACTCCGAAGGGAGGCGAGGGCGCGGAGGAGAGGTGCTGCTGCGGACTCGTGGGGATCGATCACGGCGAGGGGCTCGTGATGAAGACGACGACGGTGAGTGTGGGCTGGAAGGAAAACCCTCAAATTGTGATCGAATCGGTCGTGTGACGTGCTGGACGTTATAGGTTTTTTTTAATTAATATCATTGGGTAATTGTGTTTTCTTTTTAATTTTCAGCTTTTCTCGAGTGGGCAGGAATTCCTGGTTGACGGTTCTTGCAAGCGGCGGGCGTGTGGCTTGACGCGCGCCGCGAAGAGGGTGTGCTGCGGCAGCTCGGATGGAGAGGGGGAGGCGGGCGGGCGCGCGCGGCGCAGCGGAGGCTCGTGCTTGCCGAGTCCTCCCGGCGAGGCGAGAGCCGGCCGGAATGGGACCGCCCGGGGCCGCGTGAGGCTGTACCGGGTGCGTTCATTCCTGTCTGACACCGCGGGCCATCAGAATGGGGTGATTGGAGCCGGTGGTCCCGTGGCAGACCTCCGGGAGACTCTAGAGGGCCGTATGCCAGGCGAACCCATTTGGGTGAATGGCGACCACCCGGCCGAAAGGGACGGGGCGCGGGTGGAAGAGGCGAAGGGCGAGGCCGCGCGGCGCCAGGCGGAGCTGGAAGACCGCACCGACAGACTGTGGCGGCGGCTGCAGGCGGTGCAAGTCAAGCAGGTGGAGAGGCACGTAGCCCAGCAGCTCGGGGGCTTACAGAGTAAGACCGCTGGACGGAGGAGCTCGGTCGAGCTGAGCAGGCTGGCGAGGAACTGTGGAGACATCCTGCGCACGGCTGAAGGCGCGCTGGATTCGGACCACACAGCCAGTAGCTCCGGAGGGGGCACTGACAGCGAGGATGAGGGGGAAGAAGGAAGGCGACACGTCTTACGAGCCCCTGTCAAGTCAGTGTAAGTGCTGCCTTGCCTGACTGAGGTAGGATTTAAAAATATAGAGGCTGAGCTTTATTGATGCACAACACGCCTGAGAAGGACCTCAGTCCCCCAGATCACTGAATAACTGCTAGGTTTTGGAACAATGCCCTGTCCATCTCCTTGTGTTATAGTGGAGAAAACACAATACAGGGCTGGTGTACCTGAGAAGTGGTTTACTACACTAATCTGACAATCTCACAATGGTTATGATGGAACCAGATCTTTAATGCCTATAAAAGGTTGGGGGTTGGAATCCAGGGGTTGGCCCTGTGTGTGGAGTTTGCGTGTTCTCCTAGTGGCGGCGTGGATTTCCTCCGGGGTCCATAGTTTCTCCCATAGCCCAAAGCCATGCATGTCAGGTGAACAGGGAATTCTAAATTGATCCTAGATATGAGTGTGTGAATGAATGGTGTGTTTGTGTGCACCCTGCGGTGGGCTGGCGTGCCACCATGGGTGAGCCCCTGCCTCGTGCCCATTGACCCAGGAATAGACCCTCTTTCTGCAGCCCTAGTGAGGATTAAGTTGTTACAGAAAATGAGGCACTGATAGAGAGCTCCCCAACAGTCAGTTATTCCGATAAATGGCGTTCATGGCTATGATGTGCCCTGATGCTTCATGATTATTTTGTTCTGGAACATTTTTTCTGTTACATGCATGATGTTCTGCAGCAAAATATTCCCCTAAAGAAAACTATTTACCAGTATTTTACTGTTATTACCATTACAAATAAGAACATGTTGATCTGGAGATTGTAGAATTTGGCTGTATGTGTGTGATAGACATCACAACCCCTGGTTTCTATTGCTACCACTCAACTTTCTCTACAATTAAATATTTCACTTTCAAGCCACTCTGAATGGTTACAGTTCAACCACTGGATTGTGCAGAAATTAATTTTTTTTTTAAATTTCTGTTCAATCTTGTTCCTGGAGACACATGCCTTTCTCAACACAGAATACAGCTTATCACCTGATTATTGAGCCTTAGGTGAGCTTAATGAGGCGGGGAAGTTTTCTGTGTTTAGTGGTATTAAGTCAATGTGTTTGGGTGGTTTTACCCTAGAGCACAACCAGGGCTGCCCAGTTCATCCTGGAAACTGGACCCACAACCGTCCTGTTGCTGACTCACCTCTCTTGCTACTAGTTTTGAGGCATTGACATTTTGATGATTAAGCTTCTAGGTTATACCACTTATAGGTCACACTGATACAGAAATTCCCACATAAATATGATGAATATTCTTGAACACTTTTGTCCAGCAACTCCCTGTCCCTTTTCCTCCTCAGCCGTACAAGCAGAGAATGGCGGTGGATGAGTGACCGGGCGTGGCTGAGCAGCAGGTGGGTGTGGCTGCAGGCTCAGGTGTCAGAGCTGGAATATCGGATTCGTGCGCTGACGGAACTCTACACCCATCTCAGACAGGGCAAGGTACTGGTGACTGTTTTTAAAAAAAAAAGCGTTTTCTATTTGTTTATTTATGGAATATAATGTAATAGATCAGCCAACAATAAAGCATGCAGTTTTACTTGTATCCAAATATGAGCCAATGTACACGTTATGGATAAAAGTATAGGGACTTAACACCAACAGGGACTTTAATGACTTTGGATTCGAAGTTAATATGGAGTGTGACCCCTTTTGTTGCTATAACAGCTTCCAGTTCTCCAGATTTTGGAGTTTTTGTGGGAAATTTGTGCACATTCATTCTGTTGAGCATTTATGAGGTCAGGCACTGATGTTGAATGAGAAGCCTGGATCATAATCTCCATTCCAGTTCAGCCCAAAGGTGTTGGATGGGGTTAAGATCAGAGCTCTGTGGGGCCAGTCAAGGTCTTCCACAATTAACTCATCCAGCCATGTCTTTTTGGAACTGGCTTTATGTCCTGGGCACAGTCACGCACAGTTGAACATTACACAAACTGTGCTCACAAAGTTGGAAGCATGGCCTTGTCCAGAATGTGTTGGTATGGTTGATTTTATACACCAGTGGTGAAGGGTGTGTTTGAACCACCTGAATTCAATGATTCATGATCCAATAATTCAGTACTTTTTTCAATATAGTGTACATTTGGTTGCTGCTAGTTGTTTTTTATAGACTTTCATATGTGGTTTCGGGAGCTCTATGTATGAAAATATAGCTTTAAGGGTAGTAGCCTTACATTTTTCAAGGTTTTGTTATTTTTTCCCCTTTCAGACTGTGAAATAATGTCAGAAAGACATAAGAAGTACTTCAAGACTCATACGTAATATCTAGTATGAATGGTGACTGTAAGCTGATTGTCTACTTCAGCCTCATAGCTCTAGCTGAGAGACATTTAGATCAGTGTTTTTTGGGGCTTCACAGGTGAAAGCGAACCACTCAGTCCCTGAAACACCCCTCAGAGCACCAAGACCCCCACGTTCATCCCTCAACGGCAGGTCAGGGATCTCACACACACACACACACACACACACAAATGCATATGTTGTGTCTTTAGGGAAGTGGTCTGACAGTAGATATGATCCATCAGGTCATCTTCTGTTGGTGATCCTCTCAGGAAGATGGAAGAATCCACTGCCTCAACACAAACGCCCCCTAGTCCACCTTCGTCTGCCGCGCGGGTTCGTCCGTTACTGCGGCAGCGCCGACACAGGCTTATTCGTCTAGAGGAGTGTTCTGCCCTCGCATCAAAGGTGATTGACTCGTTTACAAGTGGCTTTATTTAAAACGTCATTATTGGTTGGGGTTTTGGGAATCAACAAAGTGAGAAAATTTGAGGCTGTCTAATAGGGTCCAGATACGCGATTAGCTTTTCTGACTACGTTCAATTGCATCAGAAACTGATTTGTTAGCTGGCCTCAGTCAGTGAAAATGTGCTTCTTTTAATCTCATCAAATCAGATAGGTTTCCCTCGCGAGGCTTTCCACCAATTTGATTGCTTTTCTCCGTTCAGCACACCTGGCTAAACCCATCAGCTAACAGGAAAGCCCTTAAATCCCACAGAGAAACTGGCTTAAAATATGGGTTCTGTGTCAGTTAAAGCCAAACTATAGAGACAAACTCTGAATGTAGTAAAAAAGCAAATTCAAATGTACATTCTAGATTAACTGAAGTGGTAATTAGTAGCTATTTGAATGATCGAAGATTACAAAAAGCTTTATTTGCAGGCTGAACATTTTCAGACAATCCTGCAATAAATATATGGATCATTTAGCAGATGCATGTATTCTGTATGATTAGGTCACTGACATTCCTGCCTTGATAGGAAACACTATTCTGTATGTGAGGCAGTGGCATGCACTTTCTGTGTTAACTGGAAATAAGCAGGGCTGACTGTATGCAGATCAGTGCATGGGAGTTAAAAATAAATCCTAAATTATTATTTGGAAATCTAATACAGTGCTTAAAATATTTTTCTTCCATTTATCAGTAAATTATTATTCTATATTGTCTCTTCTTTATTATGCGCCACTGCTATTTGGTGATATGATATTTTTTCCCCTTACGCATATGTATTATTTTCCCTCTGCTAGCCTGTGACCTTGCCATGCTGTTGTGAGCCCCCAACCGTGTGTGTCTTGTGTGGTTTTGCCTCCCCTCACCCCCCGGCTGAGAAGGAGAAGTGCGCGTGGATGCACCAGACAGGGCTGGATCCGTGTGTTCACCCCGTTCTCTCCATACCCTCAGGTTTGCTAATCTCTCGCACACACATGTTTAGACACACACACACACACACATACACACACACACACACACACACACAAACACACACACACACACACACACTCACACTCAAGCAGTATTATTGTGTCAGAACAAGAGGTGGGACAAAAATTGAGAAATCATATTTTTTGGCATGATGTTATCTGATGCCTAGCATTAATTTTATTTAGTGATTTTTATAATTGATATACTTCCATTTTGGTGTATATGTCTGTTATTATAACACACCTTCTGAACTCCATAAGAATGCACATGAACATATTCTTCTTTTGCGAAAGAGAAGAAATTGGTGAGAAATCAATTAGGAAGCTTTAAATGTCTCTGCCTGTAACCGATGCTGTGTGCTTTGTAGATTTCCCTCTTGCGCTACATTGTGGGACACCCCCGCTGGCCAGGCCGCTGTCACACAGTGCTATGTCATGGATGGGCATCACAGCATCGTCTTCGTGGTTGGGTAGGCGAGGTCAGGGCCCTCAGAGGGCGGGGCGAGCACGAAGGAGACTCGTGTGTCCTCGGCCACCAAATTCACTGCCTCCTTTATTCAACACAACTGGTGAGGAAAGACATAAATACTGATCTGTTCCCTGCATAGGCTCAATTCTGTCTGTGACTGTTACTACTAATTGAGCTGGAGTGTCTTCTGGAGTTTTCCATCTCTTTCCCTCATTTACATAATTTGATACAACCAAAGCACTACTATCCAATATTACTTACTGTAGTGTACAGCAGTCTGTCAGAGAAACTGTATCATGTGAGTGTTACACATCATTTATAGCACCTTACAGTACACAGCATGTTGTTCTTCATGTTTTTACATGTTTTGATGACAAATTGTCGTCCTGCAACATAAACCAACACTTTTATGTGCAGATGTGCTCTGGTTAACGCAACTTAAAAAATACATTGTGCCTTCCAGCTGGTTCCAACTACAGGATCCAGAGAAGCATGATCAGCCAAGGGTTCTTCCCGCATCGAACCTCTGAATTTTCCCCTCTGCCTGCCACACCCCCAGCAGCTGACACTCCCACACAGGTAGGTTTGATGGGCATAAGCAACAAGAAAAGCCCAGAACACTCTTACACTAAATGACACTTTGCACAGGACATGTATCTCACTCTTCCTTCATTTCTATGGAAGCCCTTGCGGAGGAGGAGAGGGGAGAGCTCATTTGACATTGATAATTTGGTAATGCCTCTGGGCCTGGCTGGACTAGGAGCAAGAGTGCAGAAACTGCAATACAAAGAGATCATCACCCCAAGGTAAATGTATTAATGGATTTGGTCTGCATGTGCATTTATATAACTGGAAGACTTGATTCAGACGTGTACTTGCCAGATGACGAGCTTTATCAGAGTGATGGATTAAACGTACATTTTAAGAGAGAAATATTCAGCCAGGGAAAGGCATACAGTTCAGTTCGTTTCAGACTTTGTAAGGAACGTCATGGTTACACACATATTTAGTGCCACGATAAAAAACTGAGCCACTTCTTCAAGTCTGGATTGGAAACTCTAGGCATGACCACTCAGCTATTGATGAAATCTTCCTAATAAATCTACGGTTGTCACTGTAATCAATGCAGGATCAATACTTCGTAATTACTGACCTTTCTGTCCAGTGTTCAGAAATGGAGTAAAAAATTGATTTGCTCAGGGAAGATATATCTTTTGTAAATTCTAAATTCTAAATTTCTAAATTAGTTTATAAACCTAATATATTAAATCAGTATGTCCACAAATCTATTAGCTATTACTGACAGAAGGATTTGTTCACACAAAACCTATGAAATTTTACTGAGAATCAGTAAGTTGTTCGAACATACAGCTATAAGATGGCGTTCAATAATTTACCAATGGTTGTTTTAATCAAAACAAATCCACATGCACTAGTAGCATAATACAACATTATATATAGTTTAGTGATTACTGAAAGTCTCCAAAACCTAAGCACAAAAATACAGTACAATTATTCATTTAAACAATACAGTGGAATCACACTAGGCATTATAGTGATCAAAAATATTCAGGAATGTGAGGGCAAGAAAAATAATATTTTATTTCTGAATTCACATTATTAAAAAGAATGAATATATCAAATTAATGTTTGTGGAACAGATATGGTGGATAACCTGTTTGCTTTTTTTTCCCCAATCATAACAACCCAGAGCCTTGTTAGTAACATTTTTTATGTGCAGGAGATTTTGGGCAAATAATCCTTTTTGTAAGAAAGCCGGATTTAAGCCATTGACTTTTGGTAATCCAACACATAGACTCCCTCTTTTCTTTAAGAGTCTAATACTGAGGGCTTGGGTACAAGCAGTTTCAATGTGCCAATTCCACTTTCAGCAAACCTTCATTTGTTCATTTAGCTGGAAGTTCTTAATTAATCTTATTTTTCTGTGTTACAGCTGGAGAGAGCTGGACTCTGTCTGTGGGACCTATGAGGTGCATGTGGACACATACAGTCACTCTAAGAAGCTCTTTGATGAACCTCACCAGCCGAATGGGGAAGCCCATGAAGATGAAGGGGAGGTGGGTTTTCCTTGCTTTGTGTTGTTTATAGAGTAGGGTTAAATCAGAACACAGACCTGAATTCTGAAGCACTCACTCACTCACACACTTTCTGTAACTGCTTATTCCGCACTAGGGCCCCAGATACTGGGGTAGTTGGGCATCTACCTTGTCAAACTCTCAGTGGGTTAATGCTTATGCGTATGGTCAGACCCGGTGGTTCACATTCTTGGACTTGGGCCTACCCCTTAAATGCATGTTTGTTTCAGGAAGGGCTTGCTGACTAATTAATTTGCCTTATTTATATCTATAATAGCGTTTAACCATAAATTAGGGGCGATAATAACCAGATTATAATTTCATTTTGTATTTTTGAGTATGTTGCACAGGATGGGTGAAGTCTTGAGTTTTTATATTAACAAAAAATGAGAAGTTCAAGATGTTCAATATGTCTTGATGTGCAAAACTCAACCTCTGTGTTTGTGTGTGCATGCAGGTGGAGGATCTCTCTGATGCTGTGTTTCTAAAGCGGCATGCTGGATGTGAGAGCAGGGAGAGGAGACGCTGGGGCAGCTGGACTCAAAGGCGCCGCCGGGGCAGGTGAAACGAGTGTGTGGGCGTGTCTGAACCACCTGTTGTTTATTTTTGGGGTCCAGAGTGTGAGCCTAGAAAGGACAAATTTGAACAGTCCTGTGTGTAATGTTTACCTAGAGGTGGGCAAAATGGTAAAAATAAATATCGAACAAGCGTAACAATAAATAGTTTCCAGAATGTTTAAACAGACATACCTAGGAGTGCTGCAAAATGTTATTTGTATTTGAAATTAAATCCCTATCAGTTTATTACAATGCTTTGTATTATTACTGTTTTATTAATTAATGTTTATTTAATTTAATTATTTGTTAAAAAGGAGAGGTTTTAATAAAACCGGTATTTATTTATTTATTATTTCTGGCTTTTTATTTTTTACTATTCTAGTTTTAGCTCATGTTTAATCATTTGTGTATTTCCCTTCGTTCCCACTGTTAAAGCGATAGAACAGGCATATGTTGGTGACATTTTTCCTTTTTATTTTTGTTGACATGAGCAACTGTGGCGTTTGTGATTATGAGTGTATTTTATACAGAAAAATGCACTGCTGTTGATCAGAAATGTCCAAAGTATCCACAATATTTTCAGAAAGACGTACTGTGATGTATTTCTTCTTGATAACAAAAATCACGCTGTCGTATTGCCCACCTCTATGTTTAACCACAATAAGTGAATTCATCCATCTTTACCACAGTACTTTGTTTGCCAGATCCTCTTCCTCCTATCTTGGGGATGGGAAGAGCTCCAGGGGGTTCGAGCAGGCGCCCTGCTCGCCAGACCCCAGACACACTGCTGAGAGAGACACCTCGCCATGTAGCCCCCTGTACTCTGGAGCAGACGATCCCTTCTACCAGATGGAGGACGAACAGCAGGTGTGTGTGTGTGTGTGTGTGTGTGTGTGTGTGTGTGTGTGGTACTTAATGTTCCATTCATCGTCCCTCATTATAGCTGTTACCATGGTGACTATGAAGCTGAAATGACTTGATGTGTCTTTGGGCCTGTTTTCCCCCCATGTCAATCAACCCAATTGTCTTAAACATCTCAATTTGAGAAAAGCTGTCAATAATTTTCCTTTCTGGACATTTTGGGTATATAATGAAGTGTCGGTTTTTCATAATCCAATGAGACTTAATGTCACTCTGTGCTATCTGAACTATTTTTGCTTTCCCCACAAATACATTTTTTGTGGATACAGATATGAGGTTGGACAAACTTTACGGAACATCTAATCCCTCAGTGGTTAGAATGTATGTCGAGCCCTTTTAAAGTTTCTGAATTTCTCCATGAGAAAATGATACAGAGATATAAATATATTGTTTCATTCATTTTGGAACAATCTAATTCAAAGTCTTGGTCAAACATATTTTTGAGTGCACACACCATGTCCTGCTCCGAAGAGATTTCAGGGGTCCTCAGAAAAAGAGCAATTAATGCTCGTGAGGCTAAAAGAGATTTCTGAAGAGAAAAATTGAGAAACACTATCACAGCTTTAGCCCTTCTTCAACCAAAAATAATGATATAATCTGAGATAATGGTAATGTTACAAGACGCCCCAGGGTAATATCCAGCGATCTGTAATTCTTTTTGCACTGGCTAATGTCAGTGTTATTGAGAACTCTAAACAAGAACAGTATGTATGGAATGATAGCAGAGAGGACGTCATTACTGTCCAGTTAGAATATTTCTGCTTGTTCAACGTTTTCTCAAGTCCACTTGAATGAGCCTGAAGATTGTAAAAGAAAGTTATGTAGACTGATATGGCAAAAAGAGAGAGGTCTAAATGAGAAATGCTACGTGGTAGACAAGGTATGTATTTGTAGAAAATATGATCAGTGCATTGCAGCATAAGAGCCTCTTCCAAACTGAAACATGGTGATGGGAGTTTCACAGTTTAGTTTTGCTGCTATTGGACCAGGACATTTTGCCATAATTGACAGAGCTATGAATTGTGGTTTGTACCCAGAAATGCTATAGGAAAATATTTGGGTCTTAATTTGACCCAAGCACCTGAATCTTCACCCAGGATTAACCCAGGTATTTTTCAGAAAATCGTCACAGGTTGTTTGTTTTTGGCCAAAATATACAGAAGCTACTGCTGTAGACTTTGTATTGTTAACCAGTGGCGTAACTATAGCAGGTTCAACAGGTGCGGCCGCACCCAGGCCCGTGAATTAAAACCTCAGCATTAAAATCCAACCATCACATAGAAAGGCGCGTAATCCAGGTCTGCATCGGTTTGCAGAAAGCTCCAGTAAAAAGAAAGCGGAGACACACCTGCCGTGAAGCACCTTCAGCCACTAGATGTGAGTTAGCTCAGAAGGTAGCTCAGTGGGTAGGATACGTGCCTCTGGACCATGAGTTCCTGGGTTTGAATCCTACCTCCAGCACCACCACTAGGTCCCTGAGCAAGACCCTTAACCCCAAGTTGCTCCAGGGAGACTCTCCCTGTAGTTAGGAATGGAAGTCATTTTGGATAAAGGCCATAAATGTAGATGCGAAATCTCGTGCTGTTTTGTTTTTCTGCAGAAATTACAAATGCT
>JBBKCR010049965.1:0-10540 GCA_037577295.1 Ladigesia roloffi
GTCACCTTCGACTTGGATGCCCTGGGGGTAAGCAAATAAACATCACATTTTCATTTTTGGGTGAACTATCGCTTTAAGCTGTGTGTTCTCATTTGTTTTATTAGCAGGCTCCATTTTTAGAACTTGGTAGGTAATCTCATGATGCTTGCAGTCCTATTTATGCAGACGTACAAACAACACTTCATTTCTATTTGTCTCCACTGTGCACTAAAAGCTTGTCATTTTTAATTTCTTATTACTTGTATAAATTTTTTCTGTAGTCCAAAAAGAATTGTTTTTTAGTGCATTTAAACACTGTTTTGCGAAAGTGAAAATGTTTTAATGATGATGCCCTTTTCCGTGGAGACGCAGGTGTGGATTTCCATCAAAAGTTTGTATTTTCAGAGGTGTGAGTGTGGACTGACAGCCCCATCCAGCCAGAAATCCTCACTGATAATCCGGCGGGGAACCTCCACTATTGTGTCCAGTACAGCCTGGTTTCTCAACCACTGGGCCCGGGACCACCACTGGGCCACGAAGGCTTTTGATTGGATCGTGAATCAAAAATCAAAACAGGTCATTGGTACACAAATGTTTATTTAATATCATCTAATGTGGCCAAGTGGGCCTTGGCAACATGCTGTGATAGACAGGTGAGACCTAATGTTGAAAAGGTTGAGAACCATTGCAGTAAAGTCCACATTGCTTATACGATTGCTTAGCCCTCTAGCGGTGATATTTGTGAACTATTTTTTGATTGGAGAAATAATACGTTATGTAATATATATATATTTCTCCTGGATCAGGAAGGAAACCCTGATATCCTAAATGCGAGACAGAAGTGTAATCCCATATGTAGTCTGTAATGTGCTTTAGCTACTGAGGTCAAAAGTACTGCTGGCATGCGGCACCCATCTTTGGTTATACATTTGGAAATACTATTATGAGATTAAATAATGCGATGTTTTGGAATGCTTTGAAAGCATGGAAATGATTGGTTAAAACTCTAAGAAATTGTTTAAAATAAAGGTTTGGCATGTTATGACCATTTGCATCATTGTTTCCCTAATCTCAGAGACCTCAGAGACCAGCGCTGGTGTGAGATGGTGCAACGTTACACAGTACAGTAAACTCTTATAACGAAGACGTGTGGCCCAGAACTGTTTAAAATCTCACTTTACACTTTATATTACGTTACTGGCTTAGTGAGAACTGAGTTGCTGCATTGTAACACTGCTACTTTTACTCTACTTATATTAGAGATTTAGCAATTGAGTGATTATTAATATTTATTAGCCAAAATTATTCAATTCAATTACATTTTATTCATTAAGGACACATTTAAAAGTGATCCATGATCCATTACAGGGCATATCTGCCCTCTGCTATACTAAATGAATTATGGCATTGTTTATTTTTCTATTTGATTTAAATAAAATAATCAAATTTTTTAAATAAATTTATTTAAATTCCTTAAAATCAGCATAAATCTGAGAACAATGAAATGTAATCAGTTAAAACATAAAAATATAGTTTAAATATGACCAGATTTGGAGAATTGGGTGTGTATTAGTTAAAATTTAGGAGATTGTTTATTTCAGGTTTATTTAAAGATTTATGATAAATACATCAGTCTGCCGTTATTTTTTCAAATCACATTGGTATTATTGCATAAATCTCATACTTAATTGTTTCATTTACATCTGACTAACAAATACGCAGCACATAAAGTTTACTGGCCTGTTTCTGCTAAATCCAAGTCATTCAAACGGATGGACATGTTATTTACAATAGAAATACAGAAATCCTTGAAATTGGGCCAAATATTTCTGAGTGCTGCTGCTAAGGTTGAATAAAAGATGTCTAACTTAAAGAATGCATTGTTACCTAACAGGTCAGGTGTAGTTTGCCCATGCTCCAGCTGGAAGA
This sequence comes from Ladigesia roloffi, assembly GCA_037577295.1. Lineage (NCBI taxonomy): Eukaryota > Metazoa > Chordata > Actinopteri > Characiformes > Alestidae > Ladigesia > Ladigesia roloffi. The sequence goes on from JBBKCR010049965.1 coordinate 1,909, forward strand.
TGCCCATGCAGCAGTCCGTCTGCTCACAGAGCTGAATGAGCCCAGTCACGTTCCCCTGCTGGAGCATTGCACTGTTTCGGGGACTCGCCAGAAACGCACATCTCCTCACTGGAGTGACGGGTGGTGCAGGGAGGCATGCAGAGAGCAATCCTACAAATGTTAAGGGAAAAAATTATCATAAACTATGTCCAGTACATCAGCGGTCCCCAACCCCCGGGCCGCGGACCGGTACCGGGCCGTGGGTCACGTGCTACCGGTCCGCGGGCTGCACGGAAAATTTTCAGTATTTCCTTTTTATTTACTATCAGAGACTAAACTATGTTTTATTTTGGAAAAAAAAAACGATCGGATTTTTTATATTAAACCGGGTCGCAACGAAATAAAGTTTGGGGACCACTGATCTATGTATGAACAACCCCCCCCCACACCCGCGGTAAAAATGTCAAGCGTTGACCAGTCCGCGGTGATAAAAATGTTGGGGACCGCTGCAGTTCATCAATTTACCTCAAATTAAAAAAAACTAAACATATTGAAAACAGGACTATCTTTACCTGCATGACCATTTCTGTTTCTGCCCCAGACAGGGCATCTATAGTTAAGATACTCCATTCCAATGGTGTGCGAATTATTTGGATACAATTGTGAGACTACACTTAAACTGAACTCACCAAGGAAGCCGAGCAGTGACTGGTGCATTCTAACACACGCAGACGAGCTAATGCTAAACACAGACTACAGATCCTGCGATCTTCATGGGAAATGTAAAAGAAAAAGTATTGTAAAGTAAAAAGAAACTAGAAGTAATTACGTCCTTCCAAGAAGAGATTTCAGTACCTTCCGAAACTCAGAGAGAGAGAGAGAGAGACAAAAAGAAAGAGTTGGTGATGACCTTGAAGTTCCCTCCACTCCCCCTGACTGAACAATAGCACAAACAGAATTCCTCAGCAGTGCAAAGGTGCAAGACTCCTTAACTCATTGTGCTGTGTCTCCACACTGTGCTGTGTGTAAACAGAATTTAAAATATATGAATAAATAATTAATCAATAATAACACCAAGCCGGATATAATCAGCAGACCAGTGAAAGAAACCAAAAGAAGATTAAAAACCACCTGACAGGAAAAAACAAAGATGCTGATGAAAGTTTGTTGAAATTTCATCACTAGTATATATGAAAATATGTCGATAGATAATAACATGACTTGTAACATTTTGTTATCATAACTATTCTCAGGGGAGAGAGAATTTAAGGTCTTTTTCACAACAGACATTTTCACCAGGGAACTTTACAGAAATCTCACTCCAGAGGCAGCAGTGGCAAGGAAAACTCCCTCAGAGCCGGATTAAGAAACCCTGAGAGGAACCTTGAGAGAATGTTGCTTGCTTATCATTAGATAAACATGCTCAGGTTTACCAGAGCACACTAGCTAATAATCGTACACCTTAATAATAACGGAGATCCTCTAAAAAGGAGCCTGAGCCTGTGAGGAGTGAATTAGAGTTAAAGGTATTAAGGCTATTGAGGGTCATCGTGCCAAAGATGGTGTGTGAATGAGTCCCCATGGAGGTGAATGACCTATGAGAACAAAAGAACAACCTCATGCAGGGAAAGATAGGACATATGATCCTGGTCAGCAATTATATGGCTTCTTGCACCCAACTTTTATGTATAATAAATCCTTGTAATTGGGCCAAAATATTTCTGTGAGGCAAAAATAGTTTTTTTCATCCCCTGGTATATAGGTGTCAGCATCCTTTCTTGTTTTACTGGGGTGGATATTCAAAATGGCATCCAAAGTAGAGATGGGAATTTTGGATCATTTTACCGACTCAGATCTATGAGTTTCGTTCAGCAAAACGAACGAATCTTCTTTCGAGTCATCTCGTTCATTTTGTTCATTTTAGCAAAATATAATTAAAATGTTACGTGTTACTTCTCTAACATATCTGCTGCTTACACAAACGTTGATCATACTAAAAACAAGACAAAACTATAATGCTATAAGCACAGACATTTTCATTCCTTGTTTATTTGTCTTTAGTCTATGATTCGCTCACCTCGCCTCTTATCTGAGAAGTTTTCGGGTTTGAGTCGTTGGTTCATCACCTAACAGCCCAATAAGCTAACTAATATTAGCTGAGCTGGAAAGAGAATTGATTGGTTCATCTTTCGAGTCTAGGGCAGATGCGCATGCGCGACTGAACAAATCACTCGTATGAGACGACTCGTTCTTACAGAGCCAAATGAAAGATTCGTTCAAAATAAACAAATAGTTCAAGAACAACCCATCACTAATCCAAAGTGATACGACGGCAAGATTTTCAACGGCTGCCCAAAGGCTTTTTGGTGAGCGAACAACAAAACAAAAAATCCAACTGTGGTTTTTGCCCTCTCCAGAACTGCCCTGCAATATCACACAAAAAATCTAGCAACTTCAGTCTCTCTATGGACAATTCCGTGGAAACTTGAATTAACATTAGTTGTTAATTTGTGATCCAAATTATTTAGGTCCTGTGAAAAAAACTATATTAATTAATCCATAACACATACACTGTGGCTCCCTAAATCACACTGCCACAATATTAAAGCACAAAAAGTCATTTAAATGATTAACAGAATAAATAATATCGTGCAGAATAAATGCTTTATCACTCTGCCTGCTATAACAAATGATGATGATCCTGACAAAATGCTACAGTGCTTATAAAGTTAGATTTTTATTTGACCCTTAAGTGACCCTATATACTAACAAATCACAAATAATTATCACATTAATTTCAAAATACTTTCTTTGTATTTTGTGGAATACTTAGTGTTTACTCAACATACAGACATTTCAGTGCTGAATGTGATTTTTAAATATATTGTTAACATTTTTACAACCATAAGCATTTATTTCAATAGTTTTTCAAGTTTTTATGAACATAAGTGAAGCACAAACTCCCAAAGCAAGTCCAGCTCAGTGGTCCAGGCCCCTGAGGCCAAAAGGATGCCATTTCTCAGTCTGGAGAACAGCAAGCAGTTCGGCTCTAAATTTGGACTCCAGGCCCTGCATTTTCGTCTGATAAATATGTACAAAAATACATTTTTAGGCTCTAAATTGCATGCATTGGGTTTTTTATGTATTCAATTTTAATTAATTAACAAATAATTTAAGACCTTGAATGAATAAAAAATGCAATGTGTCATGCACTATTTTTTTAACCATTTAAAGAAAATAAAAGAAAATTTGTTCGAAATCTCGAATAAAGGTTACCTACTGTTTTCTCGATAATGTCTGATATTTCATTAGAATGTCTTAAATAATTGGAAATCTCGGGAAAATTAGTAGCATTTTTTCAGAAATAAAGGAAATTCAAAGAAATTGGGGCCTATCTGGGCTTCCGTAGTTTAGGAGTAGATTGCGGCCTAACGCCAGGTGATCTATATTAGGGTTCCGAGACCTGACATCTAAACGTCCCGCACCATGGAACAGGTCTGCGAGCCTCATCACTTCAAATTAATGACATTTTAGAACAAATAAATATTGTATAACATAATTACCTATCTTTAACGCGATTTAACTTAATTCCTCAGGAAACCTCAAGAAACCTCGAGCTGAATAAGAAGCTAGCGGATATTTTTGCTGAAGATTCAGAAAGTGATGAAACGTTTCTCGGATTTTCCGATGGAGAACTCCGTGACTGTAATTTTGAGGTCAGTGCATCATTTTAAGTTTAAGGTAAACAGTGTAGATGGTATTGTAGAACTGTAATGCAACAAATGACTGGTTATGACCACTGGCCTATTCAGGTCGAATCCGAAAAGATGGAAATGGCTGAGAGTACAACCTTAGTAAAACAGCCCCTGTTTATACTTATTTTTCGTGTATCGTGGCCTCTTCGTGCCTAAATTTTCAGTGGTGTACTCTGCGTTTCAGTGCCCAAAAACTGAATGATCATGAGAAAGTGGGGTGACTTGTGCCAGGGGGAAGTTGTGCCACCCCGTTTCGGAGAATCATAGAAGCAATTGGTCATGTGAGCACATATTTTCGAAGGGTCAGCCATTTTACTCGTCCTGCACTGTGGGAGAGAGAAGCGCATTTAAGTTAAAGTTTTTTACTTTCAAAGTAAAATTCCTATGATCAAGCTTTTTATTGTTATATCTTAAAAGTTTTTAACACGTTTGAAAACACTTCACACGTTTTAGGGCTTTGGTAATCTATACTATGAGTTTATGGAGCTAGCTTGATGTTGGCTCAAAATTTCTGGGTGATGGATTTTCTCCAGAATGGTGGGGATTTGTGCGAAAGGGCCAGGGGTAAATAACTCTTCTGCACTTAGGAATATTTTAAACATGTTCTTTTATTGTTATTGTACATTGTGTTCTTACATTATATCACTAAATCAATTACCTTTTTAATTTTAGACCAAAGGAAAGGATGCAGGGAGAAAAAAAATATGAATTGGGGAAGGGGGGGATAAGGATATAAAAGAACTGGACTATGGTAGAACATGGACACGACCATCAATGTTTGATGGTCCAAGTCCCAAGAAATGCCGTGAACTGGATTTGATTAGAATAAAGAAATGACAGTCATATCCCTGCTGGCTGGATCAAAGAGGAAAAGCAGGTTGGGGTAAGTGTGGAAAAGTAATAGGTAACATTAATAATTATTTCCCTAGAAAATGCTCATTAACAGTTATTCGCAGCTCCTTATTCGAGGTTGGGGGTTAAATGAGGTTTACATTCAGAATAATGTTGCCAGTTTAAACGTACTGTCTCAGAAAAACATGTAAAGAAATGAAAACATTTGTAATGTTTACATGCCAGTGATCTCTTTCCATTCAAAAGGTGAAGCTTTAAGTTCCGGTGTGAATTTGACAGTGAAGAATGTTTTGGTCCTAAGAAGTGATACTGGTTCTACACATCCTGTTACCTTAAACAAGTGGGTTTTCTGTGGACCAAATCATTTAGCCCATTTTCTTCCTGCTAGAATTTGCCATATATTATGTGCATATTGACAAAGTTTCCATAGGTATTTAACAATGAAGAATGTTTTGGTCCAAACATTTAACAAGTGATCCTAGTTCTACACATCCTATTTTACCTTGAACAAGTGAGATTTCAGTCGACTACTCAGTCATCGATTTATAAATTAATTCATGAGCCAAGTTCCCAGGGTTTAAAGTCACAGAATCGTTTAGAAATTTGAATAGAAAGAAATCACTGCCTTGTAAACATTAAAAATATTTTTATGTCTTTACATGTTTTTCTGAAACAGTAATTTAAATGGGCAACAGTATTCTGAATGTAAACCTCAGTTAAGTTGCGCAACGAGACCAAAAATGAATATTTCTTAAAAGCTGTATTTCAGATCCAAAGTGATAGTTCCTAGGGATGCACCACATGCTGAAATATATGAACGTATTTTAGTTGGAAGTGTTACTGTCATGACCTCGGTTTAGTCACTTTGGGTGAAAACTGGCGAAACATGAGTCCTGCCAATCCGTTTAAACCACTGTCATCTATGGAACATGGTGTTGAGGAGCTTTTACGTGAAAATGCTTAATTGTGACCTCCCTACGCCCGAGTTCAAATTATTGTGTAACAGGAGAAGACCCTGTTATGTTTAATTTCTTCGTTTTTTTTGTTTTCTTCGTCTGAAAAACATCTGTGCTCTCATGCATGGCCATAAGTTACCGAGCAGAGGTTTGGTGTATGTTTCCAGTATGTTTCCTTCCAGCCTGACCCACTCATACTTTTGTAGGATTGTGGATCTGACAGCGACTCCAAAAGCACCGAGCTAGCTTCACCCAAGAAACCGGTTCGTGTGGGATTCACCCTCAGAATTGCACTGCGAGCTCGGCCTAACACCGGCGAAAAGACAAAGAGATCCTTTAAGTCTGAAAAAGCTTTAAAGATGGAGGTGGATGGCCAGCCTAAGGGCGCAGAAACCAAACCAACATCTCTCTGCAAATCTGATTCGGATTCTGATGATGGTTCTTTTCTGGAAAAAAGAGCCATGAACATCAAAGCAAACAAGGCAATGGTATGTACTAAACCCCTCCCACATGTTTTCTCGAACCAGATGACCGGTAAATGTTGTGCATCTGTTGTTTGTCTGTGTTTCCCTGTCTTACCCCCTCATGCTTTAACTCCCTCCCTTGAGGAGATGAAAGACACAAAAATGAGGACACAGAAGATTTAAGGCCAAGTTACAGTACAATTACAGTTTTCAGGTGCAACCATTTTCTCCAGTTTAGTTTTCATTTCTTGGTCGCATTACACAACTTTTCAATTTGGGGCTTTCCAGGTTAAACATCAACCAGCCACAACAATAAAACTAATCCGGTGTACGGAATAACCTTCTCATTACAATAATACCTACAAGGTAGGGGTGGAGCCCAACCCGAATATGATATTCGGATAGGCTCAGTGTTTTATGAATAAGATATTCAAACAAATGCCCCCCACCATCACACGCCATACTCAGCCTAAAAAAAAACCCCACCCCCATGTCTGGCTCCACGTCTTTAGGAGGTTTGAGGTGTTTTGGTGGCACAAGGAAGACCAACATAATATTAGTGAAATGGTTTGATTGGTGTAACTTGGGAGTTAATAGTTTTAATTGATTGTTGTACACAATTCTGGAATAAAGCACTTTTAGAAATGTACATTTTGAAGCAGTTAATGTTTTCAGTCCCACTATGGCTGTCCAAACTAATGAGTTTTTTTATTCTTCTTATGTGTGATTTCAGTTGATTCAGCTGATGGCGGATCTGCAGCAGATGCCTGGCGCCTTGCTGAAGAACACGGGACACACTCGCAAAAAAGAGCCTGTAGGTCCTAAAACCAAGCAGCAACTTCAGATGTTAAGTTTGAGTTTATATGTAATTTATTTGTGATCCAGTGCTGCCACAGGAGTGAGTTCTGTGTCTGTTCTCCCAGTCTGCTGGAGTGCCCTCTTGGTCCCAACCTGTTGTTCATCTTTGTATGACCATTCTTTAAGGGTATTTTCACACGTGCCTCATTTCGTTGGGTTAAATCGCAGTTGGTTTTCCTAGTTGGTGTGGTTGGTTTGGGTGTGAATGTAACAATCGAACCCGAGTGCACACAAAAAGCATACTGAGACCTCCCTGAAGAGGCGTGGCCTCCCCCTCGAAGAGGCGTGGCCTCCCAGCTCGAAGAGGCGTGCCCTTCCCCCCGAAGAGGCGTGGCCTCTCCCCCTCGAAGAGGCGTGGCCCCTACGCTTTCAGTGGTTCGTCTGTGGTGAGATCATGATCCGAACTGGAACAGACCCAACTGAAAACAGTACTGCAACTATTTGCATTAATCCAGCTGCGGTGGTTAGCTGCGCCATGCATTATACAGTTAAATTTGGTCTGAGGATCACATTAGGTCCCAACTTTCAAAAACTATACAGCAATATTTCGCTTATTTAGTGGACAGCTCATGGAAAAGCGATTTAATAGATCAGTGGAATTCCTGTTTCCATGACCTGCTGCCATTCCTAGTGAGTAAAACTTGAGTGAGTTTAAACCTAGTGAATTTCAGAAGTGTTGGACTTGTTTTACGCTGAGCATGAATGTCTCCACCCTTTTTCTAATCAGAACGTCGCTCGCTCTTCGGAGCCACGCCGTAATCCAGAGCGAAGATCTCGGAGACTCACTCGCTCTATGGGAGTCGATGATCTTTCCACGATTAAAGATGACGGTGAGCTGGAGATGAGTTTGGAAGAAGAACTTATGAAGGTGTGTTGGGTGGAGATTTCCCTTCTTCAGTTTGATCTTTTGTGTAACATGTTCCCTGCAGGTTTGAAACATGGCTTCATGCTGAGGTGGGAAGTAGGAGAGGCAGGACTGTAGGACACAGACTCTGAAGCATGAAAAAATAAATAAATGTAAAGAAAAGGAAAAAAAAAAAAAAATTATATATATATATTTATTTTCCAGTTGTCATGCTGGAATATTACAGATTTGTCTGAGGCTGATATTCTTATAAAGACATATGTATCATGCAAATATAAACACTAGGACTTTCTATTCATGTCCCAAAGAAGTCTGACCAACCTGTAGCATCCCATTATTTCTGATCTAGCTAATCGAGGATTATTTTCCACTGACTGGTACCGTCTCGGTTTGGTTCGACTCTACTCACTTTTTTTGCTGTTCTGTTACTAAAATCCAAGACCTGGTACCCGGTACCATTCTTTTGGTGGTTTTTCCCACTGCTGGTACCGGCTCCGTTCGGTTCTACTCTGTTCGTTTTCCACTAAAACTGGTTGCTATAGCGACTAAACATTCTGAGAAGCAATTTGAGCTTTAGCTCCCTTTCAATCTTGTCGTCTGCAAAAAGTGACAGAAATGTGCCGACTTCTTCATTCCACCAAGGCACAGCCTTCTGTTCTGCCGAAGAGTTGGGAAAGTTTTATTCTGAGGTAAAAGTTCTTGGGCAGAGACGGTTTTATTGCTGGGCGGAGACGGTTTTATTGTTGGGCGGAGACGGTTTTATTGTTGGGCGGAGACGGTTTAATTGTTGGGCGGAGACGGTTTAATTGTTGGGCGGAGACGGTTTTATTGTTGGGCGGAGACGGTTTTATTGTTGGGCGGAGACGGTTTTATTGTTGGGCGGAGACGGTTTTATTGTTGGCC
>JBBKCR010049985.1:0-10846 GCA_037577295.1 Ladigesia roloffi
TAATAATAATAATAATAATAATAATAATAATAATAATAATAATAATAATAATAATAATAATAATAAATAATAATAATTTGATTGTCTGTCTCTGTATGTCGCCCTGCCACATACTGGCCACTGTGGGACTAAGGGGTAGAAGATGAATGAATGGATAAAACCATTTCTTATACATTATTTAACTGAACAACAGTTACAAGTATTTGTTTTCCTGAATGTCAAAAATACAGTGAAAATGCTGCAAACCCAATTTTTAAATAGGTAAAGAAAACAAGCTATACTGAGTCCTGTAACCTCTAAAGTAAGTATGCTTTTGTCTGGATGTAATGTTTGTAGTGAGATACAAAAAAGACAAAGCAGCTGGATCCTAACTTCTTAGTTTAACATTTTCCCGAGTTTCTGCCATATGAGAGTAAACTGTACTCTTTAAATACTTCAATAATTCAGAGCAACATATCCTTCACAACTTGACCTCTTTATCTACTCTGGTGTGCTGCCACCTGTTACATTCAATTAGCTTGTATCGGCTAGCTGCACATGCACTTCTATAGCTGAGTTTCAGTCAATGACAATGGTATGTTATTTTATACTATATAACTGTTCTATTATATAATAATTAGCTAAAATTTAAAAAGTAGAAGGTAAAAAACATTAAACAGAAATCAGGAAAAATGCATTTATATTTTTAGTAATTCTTTCCACAAGTAATTTGTGGATACATATTCCAACTCAGTGATACCTAAGATGAGATAAGATAAGATCCCTTTACTTTTACTGTACACAAAATACAGTGAGATTGCAGAAAGTTTACCCGACAGAAAGTTCAAAATCCAGCCCTTTGCAACCGGATACTGGAATTCCTGTCAGGCGCTCAGATTAAGTCCACACCGCCTGCTCCAACACCGAGTAATAGAGCAACACAGGAATGTGTACTTAGTATATTATTCAGTCACTATTGACCCATGATTTTTTACCTACAAATGCCAATAACACCAGCATTAAGTGTAAGCATGGCACAAGTGACTGGGCTGATCTCAGACAATGACAAATCTGCCCATAGAACTAAGACAGAAAAACTAGTGAGTTGGTGCCTGGAAAACAACCTACCCTGCATACTCAGACTGCTATTTTTCACTTCTCTCACGCCATTTTATACTGTTGCTCTGTTTATACTGACTGTTCTGGTCATACTATTTACATCACTTCAACCACTGCACACTTTTGTCTTACTTATATGCACAGAGAGCTGCCCACACACTCATGACAGGTAAAATCACACTTTTACTTTAGTTTATACTTCTTATTTGCACTATTTTATTTTGTTTACAATGTCTTTTGTCTGTCAAAATAGACGTACACTCCGGAACCTATGCTTCGCTGTTTTGTCTCTCTGTATACTTGTATATGGTTGAGATGACAGTAAAGTTCTTTGACTTTGACTTCGCTTAACATTGAAAGGCAATGAGCTAATCATCAACTTCAAGAGTTCCTGACAGGATCAGTTTGCTCCAGTCTTCAAAACCAGAGATAAGACGGAGAAGGTCTCCAGCTCTAGGATTCTGGGTGATTAAATCTCAGAGGACCTCCACCTGGAGTGTCAACATTATTTTCTCGTAAAAAAAAAGTCAGGCTGTTGATCTTTTGCCACCACACTACGAAAGGCACCCAAACCCACTGCATTGTTGTGGGATACTTCAGCTGACAAAAAAAATCTTTGCAGCAAATCATCAACACAAAAAAGAGCTCAGCTGCCGGCTTTAGATGATATCTATAACTCGAGTTTATCAGGACAGCAATTATCTGTAAAGTCTGCACCCGCCTATGTCATTATCTGTTTGCTCTTCTGGTAGATTGTTCAAATCTGTCTTCACACACACTTCCAAAATGAGGAACATTTTTCCCTAGGGCTGTAACTGCATTGAATCAGTCCTCCAAAATCCTCCATAACCTACTGGCCCCCAGGCACCCTATACATCTTTTATTAGACATCATTCATGGGTACACTACAAGGCAAACTGACAACCATCTGTGCTGTTTTAAGTTTCAAATTTTTAATATCACTTTTATCAAGGCCATTCCTCTTGTATGTCACTACCCACAATTGTTATTTACTATTGATGATCCTCAGCTATTGCCCTGCAGTCCTAACTGTTTACTTCCAGTTATATGTTGCATCTAGTAAGGAAGCAGCCATTCTAATTTGTAGCACTTGTATGAAAAGAAAGATCTTTTATTTTATTCTATTCTGTATCTCTTTTGACAGAGGAAACAAAGCCCATGGCCACTCAATTATTCACTCTGAATGCAAATTTTTAAGTTTACAGTGTTGTTGCTTATGTTTTACTTGCTGTTTTTAATGTTTTAAAGTTCCAAGCTGAAGCAGAGCCTCAAACTCCACCACACACATGCACAGAATGCATAAAAAAAGATAAATCCTGCTTTGCGATTTCAAGGCCTTTAGAAGTAGTAAACAATCTTAGCCCTAATAAAATATTCTCCCTGAAAAGGGGACTTAGTCATGCTTGACAAATTGCATATGCATTAATACTGCCCTGCAGTAAATCGGTTAACACTACTATGACAGCTTATTATCAGGCAAACGAGGCAAAACATGCACACACTCCAGGAAATCAAAGAGCAAAATTTGGTTCAACCCTCTTTACCATGGCGTACCCTTGAGCGATACTTCAGAAACAGTGTTCTCTTCCTCCAGATCTGTGGGGAATCAGCCACAGTGTGAAAACGCATATACAAACACAACACACACACATGAGTGCACACATACACACACAAACACATGATCTCACTAGTGTACTGACATAATATTTTCTAATCTTTCCTGTCCTGGCTCTGCCAAAGTCCCATTTGTTTTTCATTATGCATATTAATGGCTTGACTGTTGTCATAATTATTGTAAACAAAGCTTTCCTCCATTGCCACATCCTGTAAAATTCTAAGTGTTTATTATAACCAAATCTTCTTTATGGACAAAGTAAAGATGGTAACACTAACTATACTGCAGTGAGATAGTTGTGGAGGTATCAGAGAGCCTCAATGTTGGGGTGAGTTGTTTAAGGTGGCTTTAGTATTTTAAACAATGCAGAGGAAACCCATTCCATATAGATCACCACACACAGAAAATGAACACACTAAGAGAGTGAGGCAGGTTAATATAGCACGCTAGGTTTCAGCGTGTGATCCATAAGGAATGGGTCGCCTAGGCTTATTCTTCAGGGGAATGACCATTAATTGCCTGAACCTCTCTTAGCTTTGTAAAGGTCAATAAAGACAAACCAGGTAACTTACTCCTGTGTCTGTGGCTGTTTAAATCTCTGCCCTGGACCTCACCAACCTAATGGTAGCAGCATTGGGCAACCTAGATAAATCCTATGTCTGTATTCACATAATTTATTCCCACTCTTCATAAAGAAATCTTCTGAATTTCACCGTATTTCTATCTAAATGTCACTTCTGTAACCTTTATGAAGATGTTGCGTTACTAAGAACTACACATGGGGAGGGAGAAACATCACACTGACTAACCATATTGATTACTGCAATAAGAAAGGTCAAGTACATTTTCAGCTATGTTTATTGCTTAATTACATAGAGGCACTGACACTGGGGCCAAACTAACATTGACACTGACACAAAATTATAAACACACCAAGCACCATTTTCCTTACAGTCACAAAAATTGATAAGCTTTCTGGATAATAATTAAGCCATGTACTGCACAAAGATTATCGGGAATCTCCTAAGGATATTGTGGCTTCATTGCACTATGGAAAACATTCACATTTCTGAAAGTATAAGTCGGATACCCCAATATTTTATATTAGTAGACGACTAGTATTAATCTTCATCAGCCCTGAAAATGTAATTACACAACACCCACACACACCTCTTACCCCTGCAAGGCTGGAAAGATGCTGAACAGGCTCAGTGTGCTCTTTCTCACACTGATCACACACAAAAACGGATGATCGACTGGAGCTTATGGAAACAGTGCCAGAGCTCTCTGAACAAACACTTGCTGAAGACTACAGAGAGAGGGAAGTAATATAAGGCTTCATTGAGCAAAGAAAAAAAAGAAATGAAAAAGTATGATAAAACAAAAAGAGAGAGATAGAGAATGCTTGCAACAGATCAACAGTCTGATATTTCCAATGCAAAAAAATTTGATGGGAGCAAACATGAGCAAAACATCTTTAATACATCATAATCTAGCTATTGACAGTCATACTCTAACGTACACAGTGTGCTCCACAGCAAAAGGGGGGTTTCCGGTTCTCTCTACTTCACACTTCCTGATCCTGTGGACACTATGAGGTACAAAGTGCTTCATTTCATGACAGCCCTTACAGACTGTTACTCCGAATAGAGAAAACCTTTTCTAAAAAAATGCAATGCTTGGTGTGTCTGGCAAAGAACATAAATTGCAAATCTCACATTTTGAATATGTAAATAAAGTGTGTGCCAGAAAGTTGAAATCATTTGCTTGACAGAGATGGTCTGTCAAATAGCACGAAGCATTGGTTGGCGGTCACACCTCACATATTTGATCAAGGTTTCCTTTACAAACTGCAGCAAAAAATTCAGCTAGGTATTGTTACATTAGACAGCACTTGAAAATATAAACAGGGTAATATTCATTGTACCTTTTGTCTTGTTCTCCCAGGGTTTTCACCACATTGACCTAACAACTGACGCGCGCTGTACCCACATTTGTGGCAAATCAATCTCTTTTATGTTGCCCTTTATGTCAACTTATGTTATGGTGCCTGTCATTGTTTTACAGTTCTTGAAATATGGGCATGGTTCCAATATCAAAACATCTGCTAATGTCCCCTTCAGTGTGTGTACACACCTTATTGATCAGATGATCAGAGACCTAGTACTGATTGGTAAAATAAAATCAATCTATAAGGGGAGACAGAGAAGATTGTCGAGTCCCCTTTAAAATGTGTTTCAGAGAGAGATGTCACAGATTTCATGGATAAGGCAAAAAAACACAAATGTAAAATAATGAATACGAAGCCAAATACAAAGCAGACTCATAAGACTTTAAGACACTGAAGTATATAGCTGGTTATAAAAAGTAACACAAATATTTTTATATAACTCTCACCTGACCTTTAGAGTCGTTTAATGTGAGAAATGTTAAAAACTAATGGAAAGTATCTAAATATATAATGATTAATACCTTTAAAGGCACAGGTATCCTCTCCTTTCTACATGGCAAATAAAAATTTAAAATCAGCACTGTTGTTTTTCAGAAAAGTAAAAAACGAAATCAGTAATATCCCTCTTTTAAATATATGATGGCGATGAGAGTCTGCATTGCTTTCAGCTTGTAATGAGTTAAAAGGTTTGTATTCTGGTTAGGTAGGGCTGATGGGTATAAAATGAGTTAAGTGACTTCATTTTGATCATGGAATGAGTAGTAGATTTTTAAGGGTGAATGTTGTTACCTTGGCATCCCCATGCTGAAGTGAAGTAGTCTCCCAATTGGAACCGAAGCCATTGTTCTCCTCTGTGAAAGAGAGATGGAAAGAAAATGAACGGACATGGCAGAATTTACAGCAGCCATTATAACTTCCCCCACAGTGTAGCTGTTGTTGAGCAACTGGGTTCTAAATCTATGGGATTGTCATTGAATACTTGGAATTTAGTCTTTAGAATAAACCCCACAACACAAGCATAGACCATCATTTCCTGTCTGCTACTCAGCCAGAACTTGTCTCAGTAATTTACTACAGAAAGCAAAATGGCACATCTTGTCTGTTCCATCAGTTCTGTGAAGAATTATAGCAGCACATGCAGCAGCCACTTGCCAGCTGTTCTTTCTGTTAAACACCCTCTGTTTTTAACCATTAACTCTCGCTAAAAACAGAGGGGTCAGTATACTCCGATTTGTGCATTCGATTGTCCATTTTCCAGCACATAAAACTGAAGGCCTTTGTACAAGTACATGCACTGTAATCATATCACATACAGACGTGATCATAAATGATCACCTGCTCAAAGTAAACAAATGTTGGGACAATGTGACCAGCCCACAGTCATTAAATATTCAAGATTTGCATGGCAAATAAACAAGGAACCAATGGAACACTGACTGTTCCCATATCGAACAAACCAACCAAATGAGTGGAGGGTATCTGTTCCACAATTTTAAATTGGGTCTGGACAAAGCCCGTGTTAATGCTGGGAAAATTACCCAGCAGAAATCAAACGTTTCCGCAGGATTTGACTATATAATGTGGAAAAGAATCATAACACAATATGAAAAAACTGTATGGATGTATCATATAAAAAAGTGTCTCAATAAATAGAGCTGTTTAAATTTCTTTAAAATATGCCATTTAATATATGGCTTAAAATTCAACAAGGAAACCAGTGTTGACATTACAACACTAAACGTGACCCCAGCAAGGGCTTAGTACTGTATACTACAGATGTATCTCCCAATATCGAAAAAGTGAGATTAAAGAAGTGGATGTAGGTTAAAAAAACATATTCACTATTATTTCACACACCTTTACTGCAGGTGAAATCATGAACAAATTTCTGCTTGGGCATTTATGCAATAAATGTGTTTTTGTGTGTGATATTTGTAGTAGTACTTTTGGCAAGGACAACATATAAACACAAATTAGCCAAAACAAACAAACTGCAAACCAGTTATTAGCTCAGAAAGATATTTTCCTAAGTCTAGGACAGTCCTCTGACACAAGCCTGTTGACACGTTTGCACAGTGAAATGCATGGAGATCCCATCTACATGGAATAAAGTCATCTAGTGCTTTTATGTACAAGGACTCTGAAGACTGGGTCCTGTTTCAGTTCCTTCCACACAATCACCAATCAGGAAATGCAAGAAATCAAGGACAGGTACAAGCGACATGTAAAAAGCATATTTGTGCATTGGAAAAAAAAAATCATAATGATTCATCCTGGCTTACAACTCTATAATAAGTCTTAAAAGTAGCCAGCAACAACACTAATAATCTTATAGTGAAGATCGAGTTCAAGTTTTACTTTTTAACCAAACAGGCCCTAATTTAACACATTTTCAGCCTGTTATTTGTGTGCTGACATGTAGCCTACATCATACATTTTTTTTCACAAAGATGCCATAGACTACCTTAAAGAATTTTTATAAATGATTGTTTTGAACAAGGCTTACCGATGATATTTGTGTTGGTTCATTTTCTAAAATCAGTTTTCATAATTTACATCTAGTCTAATCGGCTGCTCTAAACTGTGCCTCGTTGAAAAACTGTCTAGACTGAAGCACTCCTTAAAACTTCAGTTTGAATAAGTGGGGATAAAAGTTTCTAGTGTCTTGGGCTTCATCCATTGCTTTGAGTTACTGAGTTTCTTAGCTCAGAGCGAGGCAGAAATGTGGAACTGAACTTGTTTCTGCGATGTTTCTGTAATTTATGTTTCATTGGTTCGATACAGCTGTACAGATGAGACCAACAGTGCTAAATGGAGACTCCATGTAACTATTTCAAAGGTGTGCGAACTGTGTGCATGATGCACAGTTTCACAACATGTTTTCGGTATTCCCTTTAAAAAGCTTAGAAGATATGGAAATTATGACATAGACCTTCCAGCTATTGTCGCAATGAATTGGTAAAATTCAATTATTTACATTTACACTCAACCTATAATGCAACACTACATAAAATATAATGGCACAATTCTAATTGTAGAGCACAGGTACAAGACTGAAGAGAATTGGACAATCAATACTTTGTGCTAATTAACATTTTGACTTTAAATACTGATAAGAACGGATAAAGAGTTTAGCAAACCTTGCACTTATCTCTTATGCTGTGGAGTAAAATGTTTAAACTACCCTTCAGATAGCAAACCTTTGCCATTGTAGATAACCTGCAAAATATACAGCCTCCATTATCACATGTAGCTGAAGCTAAGTGCCTCACAACAGAGTAATCTCCGTGCATAACAAATCTGTGGCACACCCCACACACGAACGTTCACTGGTGACACAGAGACGGTAAAGGATGAGCCACCAGAGGTCATATCTACTGGGGTTAAAAACCAAGCTGGTTTTCTGCTACGCTAATAACCTCAGCTTTTGAATTGCTGGCTCCATGTTGCTGCCCACAGTGTCTACTGCCTCATTTATCAGGCAGAGAAAGAAAAAGGAAATGATTTTTGACTATGTCAGTCAGTAAACCACAGATGATGAAGTGGTGTGATCTTTACATGTGAATGGATTTCTCTTTCACCATAGCAACCAACTCCAACAAAAAAATCCTCTGAATCTCTGAATCTCTAGTGTGTGATAACAGAGTTCAAAGTATACATATTTTTATGTGTGTATTAGTGTGCCTGGTGGGGTGATAGTGGGGGTAAGGTGTGTTTATCATCTGTTCTGATAAAACAATGCCAAGACTTAATAGTGTTTCCTAACAGCGCAATTCCATTTTACCCCCTAATTATATCTTATTGGGTGTTTAAAACTGCTCTAAAGTTTATTGTAATTGACAGCATATAAAGATAAACACATGTACTATAACAATTCACTTCATCCTCACCGAGTCACTCTGTCTTTTTTCAAAATGGGCAGGACAAATCTAACTACAGATATTCACTCCTGGGCTTATTGAAGAATGTATATTTGCTTAACAGATGAAAAGATAATATTTAAACTAGCTGCCCATTATTTAAGCTTAGCAAGTTTGATTACACAACTGACTCTGGCTTATAAAGTTTCTACAAATCTTCTCAAGCCAGGGCCAGAGGTGTCCTTTTTGATGTATACCCCACTTTGAATTGGTTCTAAAATGTATTGTCAGTATTTACACAACTGGCAACAACCTCCAACTGGGAGATTTTTTGACGTCTTATTTATTTACAAATTTACAAGTATGACAGAAGTTTTCAATGTCCAAACAAACTTGTGAAGTTAGGTTAGGACCACAGCACATGGTCAGCTATTTTTACTGAGCTGTCTGGATTTATGGACCCAGGGTCCAGTGGCAGGGCTGGACAGGAGTGATCCCTCTGCTGCTGCCTGTAACTTTTACCCCACACCCACCGAACCACCCCACCCATAACAGACGTTTCTGTTTACTAGTTTACTCTTGTAATGTTTTTATTCAGTCTGCCGTCTAAACAAGAGATTCAAACTAGATCTGCACCCACGCAGTTGACTGAGAAAAACAGCAACAGCCCTGGATGACAGACTTGTTTCCACTGTATGAGTATAATAAGAGAAAGAGAGAGAGAGAGAGAGAGAGAGAGAGAGAGAGAGAATTTTCCTGAAACAGAAAGAGAAGAAGAGAGGGAGAGAATGTACCTCCTAAAAAGGATTCCAGATCCTGAGGCGTACACTTTTTAAAGGGGACGTTGTTGATGAGCTCACGATGATCTAAACTGAGAGACTACTCCTGATGATTGCCCCACATTTAAACTTGATTTAAAAGCAGGAATTCCAAAATCAAAAATGGTAGAAAGACCTTTGGTGCTGTGTGTATTTTAAACGCTTAAGATTTTTAACCCAAAGTTAAACGCAAAGCCTATATTGCCAACAACACACAGTTTCAAATCAAATGCTCATTTCCGTTATTAATTTTCAAATGAGCCGGAGCTTGAGACAGACTTCTAAGAAATGGAGTAGCCTAAACTGCACAACTTTAATAGCGAGTTCCACCCCAGTGTCGGACACCGTGACAACTTGTCAAGAGAAATATGGGTTATCTTGAAGAGAAGAATGTAAGTTTCTCTAGTGTCCCGTTATACACCATGGCTCTTCTAGACACTCACCGACATTTGGAGACCCGGCCTCGTTCATTTCAATCAGCGTCTCCTCTTTCGCCTTCCCTGTACAGGACATCTTTGTAGCCTTTTTTAAACACGTAGCTGAAACGGAGGGGATATTCGTCCCTTCTTCCAGTTCGGGTCTCCGTCCAGCCTCCGCCCCAGATTCCACTCGAGCTAGTCCAGCCTCCCCTGCCGCTCCAGCAGAGTGGTCTCTCGGCGACCACTGCAGACACCCCACCCACCGCTAAAGGGGAGGAGTCCAGGGGAAGCTGTAATACTATCGGAAGAACTTTAACACTAACATCACAGCGGCATCCGCTCCTCTGTAGCCCTTCTTAAAGACTCGAATCGTTTGAAGAAATGATTCGGTCCCTTTGAACCGATTTTGAGTTTCAGTGAATCACAAAGTCAACTCCAGTTATTCCAGTTAAATCTGATCAAAACACACCAGATGCACCACAATCAAGTGTGTGTGTTTTCACAAATTTAGAGTTCATTCTCTGCTGTAAACACACGTGATGTGTGGCTTCACAATAAATTGGACACATATAGCACACAGTGTTTCAAGATTCAATATTTTTTTTTGTCATATGCATAATCATACAGGTACAACATGCAGTGAAAAACACGGCATCTGATGACTGTGCAGACATTTTAAGACATTTTGAATATACACACGTGGATAAAATTGTTGGTACCCCTGAAATTCTTCCAGAAAATCAAATATTTCTCACAGAAAAGTACTGCATTAACACATGATTTGCCATACACATATTTGTGTGTACTGGAACACAACAAAAACAGGAGGGAAAAAAGCTATTTTGACACAATATCACACAAAACTATTGGCACCTTTGTTTCAAGCATGTGATGCTCCTTTAAACTCACTTGGGGCAAGTAATACAGGATAATGCAATACAGCAATACAGGATAATGCTCTTAATATCATGTGCAATATTGTCCTCCACAGGGCTTTAATCAATGCATCAGGATCACAATATCATGTGCAATATAAATACTGTACTGTAGATGGCGTTACTAAT
>JBBKCR010049995.1:0-10846 GCA_037577295.1 Ladigesia roloffi
CACACACACTCACACACACTCACACACACTCACACACACTCACACACACTCACACACACTCACACACACTCACACTCACTCACACACACTCACACACACTCACACACACTCACACACACTCACACACACTCACACACACTCACATACACCTATATATGAAAAAAAAACCTCTCACATACTCTGTTAATGGTAGCACCCTTCTTCTGAGCATAGGCGCCCCATAACATGAAGACCAGGCCCTCCAGGTTATTGCTAAGCCAGTCCACCACAGCATCGGTCAGTTTCTCCCATCCTTTACCTTTGTGAGAGTTGGCTTGATGAGCCCGGACAGTTAACACAGCGTTCAGCAACAGAACTCCTTCAACATTGAGGAAAGACTGAATTTAGAACTACTACAACTTTACAGAGCATTAAACAGGTGCCAACAATAAGATACAATAAACTGTCAATTAGGGAGGAAAATTGGGCACCTTGCTTTGCCCATCCAGTCAGATCTCCATGACCAGGATGCTGAAAGCCCTCAATGTCTGCCTGCAGTTCTTTGTACATGTTCACCAAACTGTAAACAAAAGAAACACACAGAAACAAGAACAATATAAAAGACAAAGTCCATTTAAACCTAATAAAATTCTGCTCAAGGACTCAACTTTAAATATATTATCTGAAATATACATATAAAAATGACTGGTGTTGAATTAACGCATTCATTTAGATCAATTATGACAGAAAAAACATGTTTAAAAATGCTGATTAATCCAACTATGACTTTGACCTGGTCCAGTTTTCTATCAAAACATGCTACCCATTGAGATGTGCTACTGTGCCAGTCTTGGGATTCCACACTTACAGATCTGTACTACCTTAGCACACCTTAGCACACTAGCAGCTGTATAAATTTCATTAAATATTTTTTTCCCACAGCGTAGCATGAATCAAAAGACTCTGTTGTTGATTTGCACTACAACAGCATTTTTTGACGAGGCAGCATAGTCAAAACACCCTGCTTCATGGTAGCATTTCTCAGTGTTAGAACATGAATGTATAAACTGACTATGAACCTCTAAGGATCTACCTATCTGGGTTTGTCTCATATTTTTATGTGATTCTGCATACTATTAGCCTTTTTCTCACTATTTGTATAAGTTTCAAGGTAGCATTTTTGGACAGGGCAGCATAAAACGATAGACACTAGCTGTCAATTTCTGCTATGGTAGCAGTTTTCGCCAAGACAGCATTATTCATCTGTACAGCTGTGTTTGTATGTACATTGTCTTAAACTGCACCTTATAAATGAACATGGTTCTATCAATCTTCTTGCTGATTACTTCACCTCAGCATATTAGGTCTTATTTTTGATTCCTGTGACCAACACAGCACACAGTAAAAACATTAATTAAGAAATTAAAAGTTACTGAAATATACAAAATCTGAAATTATTAATTTAATAAAGCAAAAAAAGTATGAGATTAATTTAGATTAATCTGATAAACTTTAACAAATCTAATAAAAACACATAAATTGATAGCGAGCCCTACTCTTACTACCAGAAGATGTGTTCAGGCTCTGTGGAATCATCTGGGCGGAGAGCCAAGGGTTTCGTGGTTGAGCCTAATGGAGGAGGAGATGCCATTCCACTTCCACCACTCAGAGTGTGATGACATACCCGCTAATCTGTCAGACATTCCGACACCGGATGTGGCTCGTCACCATCCCCATCTTCGTAAGATAGCTAAACACATACCAGATGTTGATCCTACAGCTGAGATGCGAATTTTACTTGGGAGGGATGTAATACGAGTGCATAAAGTGAGGGAGCAAATTAACAGACCTCACAATGCCCCTTTTGCACAAAGGCTAGACCTGGGATGGGTTCTAGTTGGAGAAGTCTGCTTAGGGAGCACACACAAGCCAGTGGTTAATACATTCAAAACAACAGTGTTCGAAAATGGTCGAACCTTATATTTTCCAACCTTGTACAAACTTTCTGCGTATCAAAGAAAAAATAGATCATGACACGGGGGTAAGGAAGGGAAACTTCATGACCAGCCAGGCTGCAGGAGAATTGTTACGACAAACAGTCTTCGATCACACGGAGTGTGACAACAAGCTAGCTTCTTCAATCGAAGATGACATCTTTTTGAAGATGATGGACAAAGAGGCCTACAGAGACGAGTCTAACAGTTGAGTAGCTCCGCTCCCATTTAGACGACCAAGACAGCACTTACCTAACAACTACGAACAAGCAGTCAAACGCTTCACATCACTCCAACACAGTCTAAATAAGAGACCAGAGATCCTACAAAAGTATGTAGATTTCATGGGAAAGATTCTGGAGAACGATCATGCAGAGGTAGCACCACCATTGAGAGAGAGAACGAAGAATGTTGATTCCTTCCAACATTTGGGGTGTTACACCCACAAAAGCCAAGTCAAATCAGGGTGGTATTTGATTCAATCGCTAAGTGTTCTGGAGTTTCTCTCAATGATGTTCTTCTTACAGGTCCTGACCTCAAAAACACACTGCTTGGAGTACTGATGCGGTTCCGGAAGGAAAAGGTAGCTATACTAGCAGACATACAGCAGATGTTCCACTGTTTTGTAGTGCACCCAGATCACAGAAATTACCTGAGGTTTCTGTGGTACAAGGACAACGACGTGACCAAAGAAGTCATAGACTACAGGATGAAAGAATGTTTTTGGGAATAGCCCATCTCCAGCCATTTACGGACTCAGGAGAGCCATCCGAGAAGGTGAGAGAGAACATGGAAGTGACACAGTTAACTTTGAGGAGCGCCAATTTTATGTGGACGATGGACTTACCTCTGTCGCATCTGATGTTGAAGCCATTGAACTGCTACGTAGAACCCAGTCTTCACTTGCTGAATCAAATATCAAGCTTCACAAGTTAACTTCTAACCACCAAAAGGTCTTGGAAGCTTTCGCTCTGGAAGACCGTGCTGCGGTTGAAGGGACAGTGGACCTCAGTGGAGAAGTTGTGCCCACCCAGCGTAGTTTAGGACTTTTGTGGGAAGTGACAAGTGACACGTTCACCTTTTTTGCAGCAAACAACATCAAGCCTTTCACTCGTCGTGGTATCCTCTCCACGATAAACAGTCTCTTTGACCCAATGGGCTTCCTGGCACCAATTACAATCCAAGGAAGAGCTCTCCTTCGAGAACTCACAGCAGAGCAGTTGGATTGGGACACGCCACTCCCAGAGGATAAGGTTAGAAGGTGGAAAGTCTGTCACAACTCACTAGACAGCTTAAGATACCTTCACATACCAGGTACATATACCCCGACTTCTTTAGCCAAAGCAGTACACATAGAACTCTCTGACTTTTCCGATGCATCTACCAAAGCTATTGGTGTCGTGTCATACCTGAGAACTGTACAAGAGAATGGAGAAGTGCAGGTTGGATTCGTGATGGGAAAGTCCAAGCTCGTACCACTGTCCAAACCTACAATTCTAAGGCTGGAGCTTTGTGCAGCTGTTCTAGCTGTGGAAATGGTGGACACGATTAAAGATGCATTGGATTTAAAGCTAGATTCTACAAAATTCTACACTGATAGCAAGGTAGGTCTGGGTTACATCTACAACGAGTCCAGACGCTTCTATGTGTACGTCCATAACAGGGATCAGCGCATCCGACAAACTACAAAGCCTGAACAATGGCATTATGTACGCACGGAGGATAATCCTGCAGACCACGCGTCAAGGTCTGTCCCTGCCTCAAGACAACATGGTTTACAGGACCTCACTTTCTTATGGACACTCCTAATGGGTCAGAGCAGATTGAACCCTTTGATCTAGTTGAACCAGAGCTGGATGTGAACGTCCGGCCTTCAGTGAGAAGTTATGCAACAGAATTCCAGGAGAAAGGCCTCAACACAGAATGTTTCCTAAGATTCTCTAGTCTGAACTCTCTCATTCGAGCCATAGCATTCTTAATACACAATGCAAGATCTCACATTCGTTCCAAGCACACAGATAAATATAAAGGGTGGCATAGGTGTGATCTTTCTCGCACTCCTGAAGAATTACTTCAAGCGAAGGAAGTCATCATTGTCACTGTGCAGAAACAAGCATTCTCAAAAGAATTTGAAGCCTTGAAGATGAACAAACAAGTTCCTGCAAGCAGCAATCTTCATCACCTCAGTCTAATCCTGAAGAACAATCTCATCTGTCTAGGAGGTCGACTGATAAATGCAAATCTGGATATTGGGGAAAAGAACCCAATAATCCTACCAAAGGACAATCACGTTTCTTTGTTGTTTGTCAGACATTATCATGTTCAGGTCAAGCATCAAGGTCGCCACCTCACAGAGGGAGCTCTCAGAGCAGCAGGGTTTTGGCTCTTAGGTGGGAAAAGGCTTGTTAACTCTGTCTTGCACAAATGTGTAACTTGCCGCAAGCTCAGAGGCAAACTACAAGAACAACACATGGCAGATTTGCCAGCAGTGCATCTCCAAACCGGCCCTCCTTTTACTTACGTAGGGTTAGATGTCTTTGGACCTTGGTCTATCATCGTAAGACGCACAAAGGGAGGACAAGCACAGAGCAAGCGCTGGGCCATCATGTTTTGCTGTATGAGTTCTAGAGCAGTACACATCGAGGTCATCGACTCGATGGATTTTTCAAGCTGCATTAATGCCCTGAGACGTTTCTTCGCAGTCAGAGGACCAGCTAAACAACTTATGTCTGACTGTGGCACAAACTTTGTAGGGGCGTGTAAGGAACTTAGAATGAGTGAGAACCATCCAGATACCACAGCACAGAGGTACCTAAGCCAACAAGGGTGTTCTTGGGTGTTCAACCCCCCTCATGCCTCACACATGGGAGGTTCTTGGGAACGACTAATTGGGGTAGCCAGAAGGATTCTGGACCAAATGTTTTGTGAACAGTACACTCGTTTAACGCATGATGTATTATGCACATTAATGGCTGAAGTGGCAGCCATTATTAATGCGAGGCCACTAATCCCAGTTCCAAATGATCCTGAGGAACCATTCATCCTATCACCTTCAATGCTGTTGAATCAGAAGGTTGGAGTCTCACCTGTACCAGGAAACTTCACAGACAAAGACCTTCTCACCAAACAGTGGAGACAAGTACAGGTTCTTGCCGACAGATTCTGGACTCGTTGGAGGCAAGAATACTTACCAACTTTGCAGTGTCGCAGGAAATTGAACAAGCCACACCAGAACTTGCAAGAAGGAGATGTCGTGCTTCTCAAGGACAGACAAGCTGCCCGCAATGACAGGCCTATGGCTGTGATTACGAAAACATTCCCCGGCGGGGATGGTAGGGTGCGAAAAGTGGAGTTAAGAACAACCAATCAGGGACACCCAAAGACTTTCCTCAGATACGTTTCTGAAGTTTTTCTGCTTTTTGTTGAAGACTAACATTTATCAGTTAGTGACCTCACAGAGATCAGGCGGGGAGTGTGCTGCCTCCCAAGGCATCCATCGAGTGTACTTTTATTTTGAAACGTTTAGAGTTGGAAACATTTAGTAGTACTGCAAATTTGTAAAGGAAGTTGTCATGGTTTACTACCTGTTTACATCTTGTAGCTTATCAAGAACTCACCAGAGTGTCTGAACATGTGCATGTGTAATCTGTGACCATCGCATGCAATCCATACTGTAATCACCACAGACACAATGTCGTGAGTACATAATTTAATTAGTTAATATGTTAAGTTAATGTTAATGTCATTATTTTTGTAAAATACATACAGTAGTAGGTGTTAGAAAGGTGATTTATTTACAAGGGTTAAAGAAATGCAAAACGTCACTTGATGTTTTCCTGTGTTACATTTTTCACACATTTGTCTCTGTAAATGTACGAAGAGAGCCACAGTAAATGACACTAAAAGCTTACCACGACTCAAGCCTTCATTTGCAAGCAGAGTTTAGCTAGCTGTATAGCTCCAGTTTCTACATTGTAGTGAGGACAGCACAACATTATAAATATAAAATAAATGAAACACGAATCCAGTTTAGCAAAAAGAAAAATGTCTGACTCATATCTCAATTTAGGTATCAAACACATTATTTAGTTAACTGCTCCAATATGATTTACCACTGATTCCAAACAACCACTGCAGAGATCCCTTTCTGATTATAGTTAGAACACGATGAGGTGATTCAACAGGGGCTCATAAACAAGTGGATTTTTCAATAATACTACTCTACGAGTTTCAGACAGACATTCTTTATCACATTCATCATAATATATATTTACCTGGAATGTGTGCGTTTAATACGTGTTACAATTACATTGTATGTGTTACAAGGTAACATCAAAACAAACAAACCAAATTCATCATTTTTGCCCAAGAACATTTTGATTCAAGTGTGGAAGACTTCTGTACCTGGACATCAGCAGCAGGCTGGTCCTTTCAAACTGAACGTCAAGCTGGTAATACATTTAAAAACTTTGGCTTTACGCCTCAGATTCAGAAGCCTCTGTGAGCTACTATTTTTTCAATCAATGTATAAAAGTTGCACGAGGCTTTCTCCATTGTTGGTGCATGGGATGATAACCAGTTTACCGCGGTTAAAAAATTCACGGTTTCAGCAAAAAAAAGTGATACCGTTCCTAAGATATGTGCATCGTTTGTGTCATCAAAGGAAGGATTTGTTTTTGAACATTTAATTTGTTTCTTTATTTTGATTATTGTTGAGCTGCAGGGTTAGACTCACACAAGTGACTGTAACTTAATTTAATTAAGAAGATTCAATTATTTATTTTAATTATTTTACCTGATGTTCAATGTTACTAAATGTTCTATATGTCTCCTAAAATAAAATATACTGTGTTCAGTTGGAAAAAAAGAGTTGTTTTTTTAAACAGACATTTAAATACAACATTGCAGAGCAGTAATAAAAATACCATGATACTGTGAAACTGTGATATTTTTATCCAAGGTTACCATACCGTCAGAATCTTATGCCGGCCCAGGCCTAGTTGGTGCACTGCAGTATTACAGTAAAACAGTCTTGATCGTGTTTAATCAGAGTAAAAATAAAGAGTGTGATCTAAAACGCCATGCCAAACTATGTAAGTCAATTCAAATCATCAGATTTCTGTGAATTATAGATTAATTTCTTTTTACATTGGTTCATGTAAGAAAATAATCTATGACAAAAACAATCATTTGAAAAAAATACTGTTTGCATAAACATTAAACCCAAATGCTGAGGAAATGTACAGACAAATGATACTGCACAATTGAAGACACAACTGGCTTACAATTAGACTGTTTACCTTTTTTGGACAAAACATCCTCCGTAAAGCCTGATTCATGCTCATGCAAAGGCAAATGTGCTCTGTACAGTCGGAGCCCGTTTGTATTCATTCTGGTCCGACGCTGCTGCAAAGAAATTCGACGTCAGGACAGCAGGGGGCGCGTCGGTCTGAACCCCAAAAAACGTATTCATCTTTCAAATATTTATACCGAGTTGTAGTTCAGTTGTAGTTCTACTCAGCATATGAGACAGTGCACCTAATGCCAATAGAATACCGTTATAACGTAAATAAATACATCGTCAGGTCCCGGAAATTACGTTGGGTTACGAGGCTGACGTCGGCTGACCAATCACAGACGTCCAGCATCCAGCGCGGCAGTCGGATGTTTAGGAAATGGAGCTCGACTCCAACCGACGATCCTACCCAGTTGGATCGCCCATACGACGTCGTATCATGGAGCTCCAACTGATCCGACATGCTGGAGCAGTATCAGTATGAATCAGGCTTTAGTCAAGCACCACCATTCTGACTCAACAAACACGAGGCCATCAATCACCGCTGAGACTGAACTGAAGGTTCACCAGTCAGCGATATCAGGAACCACGTGATTACAACTGACCTTGTAACCTAGCTGGCATAAACTTGGTTGAATTGCAGATAAAGGTTTAAATTTAGTATTTTATGCTGAAGGACAGATGTGGACTACTTGAGCACTGATGCACGTCGCTCTGGATAAGGAAGTCTGCCAAATGCTGTAAATGTAAATGAACAGAAGGACAGATAAAAAGAGGCCTTTGTGAAGAAAAAAAAAACACATCAAAACACATCCTTGGTTGCCAGATATCCTCAAAGTTATCCAGCTAAAATGTGGGATATGTTTAGATAAAAACACCCCCTCCCCAAAAAATATTATTAGTATAATTTGTGGATGTTTTTCCTGGAAACAGTCTCTTATTTAAAAACTGGATTGAAAGTGCAAAATACAGGAAATGCAAAACAAGATCAGTCTGTTAAAAATTCAATCTTTGGAGAAATGCATCTTATTTCCTACCAACTTTGAGTGTTTTGAAAGGCGCTTTCTAAATAAAATGTATTATTATTATTATTATTATTATTATTATTAATTACTATCCTGCAAGGTTTGAATAATGATCTAAACAGCATTTCCACTTTGAAACAAATAATTAACTTCTCTTTAATGTAACACAGCAACAGCTGACACATTCAAAACATGCATTCCAAAAGACTAATATAGAGTAAAACAGAGTTTTATGATATATTGGCCAAGAACAGTCATCATGAATATATAACAACTTCATTATCAGTGATAATGTCAACCAGAGAAATCATGTAGATCTCAGTTATCTGTGTTGACCATGAACACATGACCTCTAAACCAAAATCACCAAACGCTGAGGTTAGAAAATCAGGGATATCTTCAGAGGTCGCAAATTTTATATTTACATATGTATAAAAAGTGTGTGTGCTATAAACTGCACGTTTTAAACCAGAAGGTGAATGTACTGGTTATCTGATAGTAGCTGTTTTGAAATGAGATTTCCATATTTTTTGCCTCTAAAAGACTGAACGACTGTCTCTGAAAACTGCCTTTACTTTTCCTCACGCAAGTGGATTATCTTTTCCCCTCCTTCAGCTAGATACATGTGTGAAAGAAAATGTTCAAAACAGCTCAGCTGAGCTTGGGTAGTCGCTTGCAGTGCCGTATCCACCACTGAGGGAACAGAGGTCGTGTCCTTGGTATTTTTCTCGAAACTTCAAATTAATCAAAGCTGAAATCCAGCAGTGATGATCAATGCCAAACACAGAACCCGGTCCGTGTCCGCATCCATGTCGTCTGTATTTTCTCCAAATTAAATTCACATTCTCCATCTAATCTCGAGTGAAATCTCCGCAGGCAGCGGCGCCTGATGTCACGCTACGCTACAGATTCAGAGAGTTCGGGAAAGCCGGCAGACTGATTGTATGTTTTTTCACGTAAGCTAATAAGTAGTGTGGTCTTGAGCGAAATGCAGACATGAAGAACTTCTTTTGTA
Source organism: Ladigesia roloffi (assembly GCA_037577295.1). Lineage (NCBI taxonomy): Eukaryota > Metazoa > Chordata > Actinopteri > Characiformes > Alestidae > Ladigesia > Ladigesia roloffi. The sequence goes on from JBBKCR010049995.1 coordinate 9,310, forward strand.
TTTATTTTTGGGCTGGGAATTTAACGTGTTAATTAGATTAATTAATCACAGAAAAAAATAACACGTTAATATTTTTTACACTTTAACTCTTCAACTAGTTGGCAGACATGTAGAACTTCAATTCAAGACTAAAAATACAAATCATTGCTGCGTGAGCAGCCAGAGAGAGCAGTTCAGTTCACAGCACGCGAGGAAGCGTGTGAGATTTGGAAGAAAAAAAACGCAAAAATGGCTAATAAAAACTTCACCTGTGATGTGTGTGAATGTTTTTTGCCAAATCTGAGAGAGAATATTTGCCTTTTGAAAAAAAAGACGCTTAAATCTTGAGCGCAGCTGCACGGCCGTGAAAGGAGAGAGAGATCACTCAACAATTCAATTCTTTGCCCATCGAGAAAGAGGGTGGAAGAGGTGAATTGCAGAATATAAGAAGTATTGGCCGAGCTAGAGGCAGAAGGAGAGGGAAAACTGGGCTGGAATTAGCCGTAGCATTTAGCTTTCTCTATCCAGACTTCCAGAGGGCGGAGTCTCAGCGCTACATTGCCGGAGTGTGTGAGAGAGAGCCGGGGAGTTAGGAGAGGCAGCAGGGTGATCTGGGTCTGAATAGGGCTGAAATGGTGATGATAATGGTGTCTGGGTTTATTTGAGAAACGAGGAAGTGTATCAAAACTTACAACTGTCATATACTGTAACATATGTATCTATATGTGTGGTTAAATGCGATTAATTAATCACCACACGATGTAATTACTTAGATCAAAACAGGTCAGATGGACAGACAAAAGTAAAGAGTGGAGAAGGCCACTGCTAAATAAAAATCACTTCAGACTCAAGGTCAGAAGCAAGTGTTACCTGGGAGGAGGGGGAACAGGCTTCTGAACACTGAAGCACAGTCCATGAGCTTGGTTTGGTCCATGATAAGGATCTTGGCCAAGAATTACAACCTTCACCTGCAAAAAACAACACAATTATTATTAGTTGGTGAACGCACTCCAGGTTCTGAGTCTACGCTCTGACACATACACTTACAATCACTGTATATATCAGGATTATTCTTTATGTCCTTCATCAATATGATACAGTAAAACTTACATCCTCAATCTCACACATCTGCGTCCAGGTGAACACTTGGGGAGGGGGTGGATAGACTGTGTGTTTCTTCCTCTCCTCAGCAACAAAGGTCATTAACTGTTGAAGCACACACTTCTTTAAGACTCACAACAAAAATGCCTGGAGCTACCAAACATATACATTTAATACATTTTATTTGAAAAGCACCTTTCAGAACACATAAGGACACTGTACACAATAAAAGAGCAAAAAAAAGCATAAAATAATTATTACAAGATCCCCATGGGCTACAGTTTAGAAAAAAATGAGGCATACGTTAAAAAATTAGAAAAGATTGAAAAGCATAATCAATTTAGACCATTTTGAGAGTGGAGGGCAGCACTCTGCTTGATCAGCAGAGGGCAGCACTGACGTGACTCCCTGCCTAGACGCCAGTCTGCTTCGCACCAGCTCGCACCAGCGTGCTCCT
>JBBKCR010050006.1:0-10846 GCA_037577295.1 Ladigesia roloffi
TATGTATAATTATTATTATTGCTGTCATTATTATTATTATTATTATTATTATTATTATTATTATTGTTGTTGTTGTTGTTGTTGTTGTTGTTTCTATTATCTGCCCTGTGTTGCCCTGTCTGTAAGGAGGCACATCTACCCAACATCTTTAAAAAAAACTGTGAAAATGGGACAAACATTTTCAAAAACAAAACAAAAAAAACCCTTTAATGTATCTGTACTACATTGTCCTAATCTGAGTTTTGGCAGTGAATGCAGAGAAGGCTAACTGAGTTTAACACATTGTTTTTTATATTGAAAATTAATTTAATTTAATTTAATCAATTTAATTTCAATGATAAATATTTGAACAGAAACAGCTTAAAGAGTAGCTCTGGGTGTGAATAGATCCAAAGCATGTGATGATGAGCCATGGAATTTCCCTGCTATTTCAGCATTTAGGATAAATACTGATTATGTTAAATCAATATCTGAGCATTTTTTAGATATGGAATCCCTGGTAAAATGACATTCTGTTGTTTTTTTTGAGTAAAAATGGGTACAAATCTTCCACAGAGTAAACTCTTATGCATATTTTAATGCCTAATTACAAATAAATTAATGAACTGAACATATTAGGAGAAAAAGAATATGCAAAATATGGCCTGTGTAAGTGTTAAATGTCCATTTGTCAAGTTATGGCACATTTTATGGTTTACAACCATATATATACTCAAATAATAATTGTAGCCTAACATTGCTAATATTTATGTGTGCTCTCTGTAGGGGAGGCTTTAACTTCTTTTTATCAAGAGAATGTAAAAAATAATTTGAAGTTGAATTCATGAAAGAATTCTGCAAAATACACAGTAAAACCTTAAAACTGTTCAAGCTTAAGAAATGTAATAGCTCAGGTTTGCTTTACTACTAACTAAACTAAATATAAAAAATATCAAACTGTTATCCATATTGTACAAAAATAATATTTTCATTATTAGCATTACATTTACATATATATGATTCAGTTTCTTTATATATAAATTATACAGCTCTCCATGATTCATACTGTACAACTTGCACTATTGTATAACCCTCATTTACAAATAGGTAAGAAAATAATACAAGATTTGAGACAGTTGATCTGTGCCTGTTTAGTCAGTAAGCATAATAACCTTTGGTGTTTATCTGAGAGAGAAAACTGCTTTTGTGGCGAGGCCCGACTTTTTGACATTCATGTTGAGTTTTAGGCAATTATTTTTATTTATTAACTAGCGTCTCCACTGACCTACTTAATGATTCTTCCCTAAGTTATAATGTCAACTGAGGAAACACATTATTCATAAATGACTTCAGGTAATGAAACAAACAGTCTTCAAATACCTAGTAAAAAACAGTGCTATTCTGAAAAAAGCCCATGATTACTATAGACCCATGAAATATTAGTACAATCAGCCATGTTGACAGGGCAAAATTTGAAAGGAGGACATGAGGAATTCATTCGTTTGAGATGGACAGAGCAGGCAACAAGGCTTTCAGAGGTAAAAGAACTTTCTCAAGAATCAGAAAAGAATACAAGATCACATCACATTTGCTGAGAAGTCCATTAAATGTCTTGCAAGATATGTCCATCATAAGCCTTGTTCATCCAGAATGTCAGTTTGAATTGTACACCATGTGGCAAAAAGTAGAGCTCTTTCACCCATTAATGATTATTCTTTTGGGATAAAAGTAAAAAACCTCCACCATCATCTTCTTGTCTTCCGTTGTATTCACTGGCCAGCATCTGCAGATAGACGACTCTCATACAGACTCAGGGCATGGTGGACAAACACATACTGCTCTCCAGTTTGAATCATTCCACCCCTAAGAAATAGGATTGTATGGTTATCTTTCAAGTTACATTTCAGAATGCAGAATCCTGAAAGGGCACGTGTTATTTCCAGCACTGTTTAGCACATTAATACGGTTAGATCTCTACTAATAAAGTCCTTAGTTCTCTTTTTTGGGTTTATATACTTGCACATATATTCAGCATTCCTATAAATAGGGCTAAATTTCAAAATTCAGAACAAATTTGTAACAAAAAATAACAATAACTGCTTAGTTGTGCTACTATTTTGAAACTCTTGACAATCATAATCGCTGATGAAACCTGATTATATTTTAAAAGGTACCTGTCTGCTCTTAGGTGGCATATGATGCTCAGAACATCCACCACTCCTTCCAGCTGCAGCTGACGGCAGCCTATCGTTGTTGCAATGAAACACCCTGTCCGACCAATTCCAGCACTGCAAACCACAAATATTTAAACAGGTTACTGACAGGTAAAAAACAGTTACCAAAAGAATGATTTTTAGTGTAAAATAAAATGCTAGAGCAGAGGTTTGTCTTGACAGCTTATATAGTGCACAACATTGTGTTTTTATGTGGGGTTAGGCTGTAGTTTGGCATTCCTGTTGCTATTTCCCAGGCAAAATATGGGTGATTGATAAGATGTCTTGACAAACAAGTACGAAAAGTGACTAAAACTATCCTGTTTCTATTGATGAACAAGTCTCTATAAAGTCCCACTAGAGTCCCTGAACCACAGTGCTATATATCCTCCCTATTCTCACTCAGTTTCTCTATGCATTCTGTACACCATGAGAATGCAGAAAACTGTGGCCATTCAGGGTTTTCAGCTCAGTTATTAGGAACCTGAATGTTCATGCATGACAGTTTATATTTATTTTAAACTGTACATTATAACATAGTTGTAGTAATTGATAAAAGCCCAAATTTTGCAGAAGGCACAGATTCTAAACGTAAGGTTAGACAAATGTGTATTTAAGTGGAGGAGGAGATGTGAAATCCTCATTTTTCAGATGCTTTAGAATTCCATAATACTGTGCATAGTATGGCAAAATCAAAAATGCTATATACAATGATCAGTCATCATTTCAAAACCAGCCTCCTTTATTGTGGTTGGTTCCTCTTCAGCAAAACACCTCTTAAGTGTTTAGGCATGGATCCTTTGGTTTAGACCTTTGATGGTCTGCTGTGGTATCTGACACAAAGACACGTGACACCATGACACTTTCTACATTCAGTAAGATAAGAGATCTCCAACGATTGGGCTATTTCGTCCAGCAATAAAGCTTTCATCATCATCATCATCATCATCATCATCATCATCATCATCATCATCATCGTCATCATCATCATCATCGTCATCATCACATCCTACAGATGCTAAATCACAATAAGATTAGGAGAATCCAGTGTCTGTGGGATATGATATCCTGGTTCATAGGGACCCAACTTTGCAGCTTACAGGGCTTAAAGATCCGCTAGTAATGCCAGATACAATAGCACACTTACAGAAGACAGCCTCAACAGTTTTGTCCATGCTGTAATTGTGGATTCCAATGAATCAAAGCTTTATTGGCGGAAACGAGACCTACACAATATTAAGCAGGTGTGTTTTTCTGGTTGACCAGTGTACATCTGTTGATGTGGTAAATGAAGTAATATACTAGAGCTTAAATTAATAGTATTAAGTATAATGCAGTATACATTTCTGCCATTCGAGTGGAAAACAGTTGCATCAGCTGCAGTTTTGTCTTAATTTTTTGTATAAAAAATCACTCTAAAACATTGCACCTGCAGTGAACGATGACTGGGCCGTGAGACCCAGAAGCCTTTCGTATTTCCTCCACATCAGCCATGAGCTGCAGCAGCGGCCCTGAACTGTCTGGGGTTTTATGATCTGGCCATGATGTGTACCAATAGTGGTGGACTTTATGACTCTGACCACCTTGCTGAAATGATAAAACAGAACAGAATATGTCATGAAAAGATTGAATGTTACTGACAACACATTTGTAAGCACTACCATGACCTATAAAAAATCTTTACAGAGCAGTAATCTAAATATGACAAGAACCACATAGATGCTACTACAAAAACACCGTGCACTGAACTGGCATCACTTAGTCCATGTAAAATCAGTAGTGAATGATATTACTATTAGAAAAATAAGGAACAAATAGTGGCATTTGGCAGACACCCTTATGCATAGTTGCTTACGATCATTATTTACATGGACAGTCCCCCTGGAGCAACTGAGTGTTAAGTGTCTTGATGAAGGACACAGTGGTAGAAAGTGAGGTTTGAACCTGAAACTTTATGATCATCGGGTTCACAGCCAAGAGTTTTACCCACTAGGCAACTACCACACCAACTAGTTTACCACAACCCAAATTAATATTATTACTACTACTGTTACCATGGACTATTACTGCCAAAGCCACATAAATATCACATTGGACCAAGCTTGCTGTTTTATATTTTGGTGAGGGGGGGCTAATCCTTTAATGGCAAATAAAAGTAAGGTGTTGTTAGCATGCATGACCACCTAAAATATTGTTTTGTTCCAATGGAAAAAAGTTTAGATGCAGGGCTTATTCAGATGCTCACAGAGAATTAAATAACAACACAGGTCTCAGATGTCTATACATATTTTACATTGTGTAATCCTGACATTTACATCGGGACTATGATCTTTCAATTCCGTTAGTGGAAATCTGGGGAAGTTACAGTAATATTGTGTCCTATGCCATTTAATCAAACCTTCACATTATATCACAACTGGTAAAAGTAATCCAGCTTGAACAGCGCTTAAAACATACTTTGAGTGTTAGAGTGCGGACAGTGTAGTGCTCACATTCCCGCACACTGTTGACGAGGACCTCCACCTTCCCATAAATCCCTCTTTTCTCTGGCCAGTACAAAACACACTTCTGTGACCACAAAAACACACATTAAGCAAACCTTTTATAATGATGTGCAAAAACATCCATTTTGAAGTAAGAAGGACATCACCTCATTCTTCTCTTTCAGTTTAGTGATCATGACGATGACAGGGGAGTCTTCTTGCCAAGTCATCTGCCAGAAATCATTCACTGTGTTGATCATGGGACCTTGTGTAGCAATGTAAGCCTTCTCGTCTCCCAGATAACCCTACAAGAGGGCATCCAATACACACACCATTAAATTAGAAATATTTTATGAATTTCTTTCCAATTTAACAGTTCTTTTTAGAAAAAAAATGTTTAAGGGTTCTTCAAGATAATTCACACTATTTTGCAAAAATGTGCAATATATTGTGAAAGGTACAGAACCGGTAGGGTACCGGGCCATGGGTCATGTGGTACCAGTTCGCGGGCTGCACGGGAAAAAAAATACATAAATAAAAAAAATTCCTTTTTATTTACTATCAGAGAAATAAAAATAAAATTTAAAAACAAATAATTCTTATATTAAACCGGGTCGTGACAAAATAAAGGTTGCGGACCGCTGTGTTATACCATAGAAGAGCAACTTTTGATTTCCTAAAATAACATCCCTCCCGGGGGTTGGGGACTGCTGGTATAACACACATTTCAGGCATCTTTTCAAGAAGGCATTTGTAACAATTTTGGTCTTTTAAAGGAATAATTGTTGATATACAATAGAAAAGACATTATAAATTTAATTTAGTCAAAATTCACTTCAAACAACATTTCCTGTTTGTGGGGCACACATGTAAAAATACAAAAATATATTAATTATTCTCATACATCCACTTGTAATTAAAAACTGAAATCACAGTTCAATGTTGGGAATCACTGTTATGGACACAATAAAGCCTTGTTGAAGGTAAAATGTATGAACTAATTTCCATTTTTAATTTCCATCAGATTGAAGCTGTTCTATCTGATGAAGAAGATGCCATGGCCCCTGATCACCACTCACTCAGTGAGACAGTGGGTCCAGGGTCCAGGGTAAGTGTCTCTAGTACTCTGGCGAGAAACTGCGGGGTCGAGACGGGCCTGACACCACATTACCCCCCACCCCCAGGACTGGCCTCCAAAGAGGGGTGAGGGCGTACTCCTGCTTAAGGCGGGCAAAAGCCTCCTGCATGGCAGGGTTTACCTGGAGGGTCTTAGGTTTGCCTTTGAGTAAGCTCGTGAGTGGGGCTGCCACAGCACTGGAATTGGAGACCCAACTCCATGAGGGAGTCTGAGAGCTCCAGGACGTGAAGTCTCAGCATCTCCTCATGGTCTGGGTCCACCCGTACTCGGATAGGTGCCACCGCACCTCTTTGCCCCCCAACAGTGCCCCGTCCAGGGAACGCATGGAGACAGGCTCTGGCAAATTCTCGACGGGGAGTCCAAAGGTCTTTACCATCTCCCTGGATACAAAGCTCCCCGCCAGCCCAGCGTCAACAAAAGACAAAATAAAATTAGAACAATTAGTGCCATACACATACATCTTAAATTGTTCATTTGGGGAGAGAGAGTGAGTGGGTTTTTGTGACTTGCCCTTTTCTAGCAGTGGGCTAGAATCCTGCCACGCCCCCTAATCACCACTCACTCAGTCACTCACAGCAGGTCCTGGGTAAGTGTCTGTAGTACACTGGCGATAAACTGCGGGGTCTAGATGAGCCTGAAACAACAATGGGCCTAAACAGAAATCAATACTGAACCAAAAACTCCTGCTTAAAAAAAGGAGACTGGAGCAAACACATATACCGAGTGAAGCTGGACCGACCCTAAGATCCAAAACAAACAGCTTTGAGGATTGGCTGGCTAGGCCGTGGAATTTGGGGAGCGGCTGACTAGGCCACTTAGCTTCAGGGAGTGACTAGATAGGCTGTTGAGCTTTGGGGATCAACTGGTAAAGCTGCTAAGACTGAGTCAGTCGCTGGGGAAAACACGGAGTGGGAATTGGCAGCTTGGGCTGCCACAGGACCAGAGTAGGTTGCTGGAGCCTCTGAGCTGATGCTGGCTGGAGCCTCTGAGCTGATGCTGGCTGGAGCCTCTGAGCTGATGCTGGCTGGAGCCTCTGTGCTGCTACCAGCTGTGCCGTTAGTAGTGCTATGTGGGATAGCCTTTGTGCTGCAACTTGGGATAACCTTCATGCTGGAACAGACACCAGCAACAGTGGGAGGACCAGAAGAGTGCTAGGGACCTCCCTCAGAGCCAGCTGGAGAGCCGGTGTGCTTGAGGCGGTTATCCTGGCCTGTTACAGGGGTGTCGGTCCACCGTTGTGCAACCTGCTTTCGAGTCTGTGGTTTGGTGATGTTTGGAATCGCTTTTGGAATTTCAGTTTTGTTTGGTCCTTGAACCAGGTTTGTTTTCCTTTTTGAAAATAAAGAGAAAAGAGGGAAAAAGAAAGATGGCAGACTGGTCCTTTGAGAGAGAGGACATGCAATGCGACACTGTGATGACATTTTTAAGACAAATCAAATTTTCTAAAACAAAATCTAAAGTAAATACTTAAACTGGAGCACCAAATGACAGGAATGTAGCTCTAATTTGAATACGTATTTAAAAAAATATAGCAGCAGTATGTACAATGTGCAAATGGAATATGCGAATGGATTGTTAAAGTGCATTGTGCATTTTACCATGCTAGCACAGCGATGTAAAACACAGAGCGATGAAAGAAAGGTATGTAAACAGAATGATTTACCAGAGTAATGCAAACCTATAAACAGTATTGTGGCATGTACAGTAATAGTGTAGTGGCATGTGCAGTACAGTGTATATATATCAGACATGAGATGAAGTACGACAGTCATTGGTACGATAAGGCGATGCTATGGTTGGAGAGGGGACGTATTTGATTTTAGCACTGCTATGGGGGGCGTGGAGGCATGTTCTGATTCAGAATGATGGCCTGAAGATAGAAGCTCCTCTTGAGCCTCTCTGTTCTGGCCCTAATGGTGTGGTAACATCTGCCTGATTGCAGAAGTTGAAAAAGTCCATTACTTGGGTGGGATGAGTTCTTCAGTGTCCGAACTGCTCTGGACCAACATCTCTTAGTGTAAATGAACTGGACCTGAATGTAAGCAGTCCATGTGAGGTCTGAAGAGATCTGGACATTGAGGTATTTGAAAGATGAAACCCTCTCCACTGGAGCTCTGTTGATGACAAGGGGCTCATAGTCTGGCTGCTGTCTCCTCCTGCTGAAATCCACCACCAGCTCCTTGGTCTTCCCAATGTTCAGCTGGAGGTGACCTGGTCCATGTAGGCCATCTCATCATTGTTGGTGATGAGACCCAACACCACTGGGTTTTCAGCAAACTTCGCAATAGTGTTAGAGCCATGAGTGTCCACACAGTCTTGAGGTGTAGAGGGAGTAGAGCACTGGCGAAATTACGCACCCCTGTGGTGCTCCAGCGTTGGTAGTGATGCTGTCAGAGACACACCTACTTACCCTCACCACCTGAGGTCTAACCGTGGGGAAGTCCAGCACCTATGCACCCACACGGCTGTTAACACTTCGGTCCCTCAGATTTGTGTACAGTCTATCTGGCACTATGGTGTTGAATATTGAACTGTAGTCTACAAAGAGCTGTCTCACATATTTACCCTGTTTCTTGTCCACGTGGCTGAGTGTGGTGTGCAGGACATGGGAGATGGCATCCTCAGTGGATCTGTTTGGTTGGTAGGGTCTGTGGTGCTCGGGAAGGAGGAGGAAATAATATACTTAAGCAGCCTCTCAAAGACCGTCATTACTTCCAAAGTCAGAGTGAAGTCACCTCCGCTAACAGGTCCTTCATGCTCTGCGATGCTGATCATGCGTTCCTCGCTGATGCCGTCACTGTCCTCTGTTGTCAGGTTGTAGTTAGCACTAGCCACCTGGCAAACCTCGAAATGGGTGAAGAACTTATTCATCATCATATTCAGCAGAGTCGGCGTTGATCATAGCGGTGTCCTTGGCCTTGTAGTCCACATGTGTCATGTACTGTGCACTGTGTATACACAGTTTAACAGATATCTGCCCCAAAATCTCATTATCAGGGCACCTTTTTAACCTATCTCTGAGACATTATGGAGTTTATTCGAATCAAAGACACAAAACCTCAATGGTACCAACAGCACCACTGAAACTTTTCTCAGTGCCCTACAATGTGTGTGTGTTGTCTGCAAATCAACTGTACAAGGCCTTTGAACCTATTCATTTTCATTCCACTGCAAGTACAGTGGAATTACAACATAACATTACAAACATTTTAATCTCAGAAAGATTCCAGAGAGGAACATAAATGCTAAGGAACAGCAAACAGCAAAAACTGTAATCATGAAAAAAAAGCTCTGGGCTGAAACAGTACATCATTAAATAATACTATTGCAATAACGGAACTGCATCTGAACAAACTGACTGTGTCCTGCTATTGCAAAGGATTACAGCTAACTCAGATAAGGCCATATAAGTCAGATACGGGTCATAGTGTTGCTTTGAATTTACATCATTTGTAAATGGCCTGCACATGAATAAATATGTAAATATTGTCACACCGTTTGTCACACCTGAACACACCACAGCTCACAGTTTGAACAGTGTAAATATTTCTCTGCATTAAGCACAGCACACAGGAAGCAGTGTATGGGGAGGGTACTTTGCTCAAAGGTCCCTCAGTGGTCCCACAGGCTGAGATTTGACACACAGCCTTCCTATCACGGAGGCAACTCGCTCACCACAAGGCCACCATCTACCCCATAATGTTGTGTTAATGAAACATACTGTATTTTGGTGTAACTGACTCATTTACATAAATATGATGTAAAGTCAAAGCATTTTCTTTGCACTGAAAATACAAAAAGCATTTGTATTTTCAGTGCAATAGGCATTTTTCTAATATTTCTTCTCCCTATACAGCAGATCTGTAGAATGCAACTGACTAACTCTCTACTTGCAACAATTAAGCTAGTACACTGTAAAAATGGCAGTTGGAATAAAATGCCTTTTCCACATCTTTGAACTATAATACAGATATGGGTTTCCTTTTTTTAATAATAAAACTTGTCAAGCCATTCTTTGAACTAGTGGTTTTAACAGCAAAATAAACAGTTCATCTGCAACACTTTTCCATAAATTTACTGCAACATAATGTGGAGCTAAAAGGGTTATTTATTTGATGATGAGAAACTAATATTAATCATTTTTAGGACATTCCATTCTGAGAAGATAAAGACCTGGGCCTGGTTTCTTGAAAGCTTCTAATCGCTGAGTAGGGCTTAATTTCACCTTAAACTCTCTCCTAACTTTATAGGACATTTCCCGAAGCGTTCGTACACTAAGTATATCTTATGTACATCCCACGTTCGTAAGGTTGGTCCGGACCACTCTTTAGTGTCTCTTAGCGTAGTTTCAGCTCAAGACACTAGTGGCCGCCACTGAGCAGCAGTCTTTAGTAATCAGCAGTGTGTGCAAGTCAAATAATGGCACATTATTAATGTTGTATCAGTGATGGAATATAGGAGGTCGGTCTAGCAAGGACATGCATTCCGGACGTGGTGGTGTGAGGTCTTCAGGCTCGGTGCTGCCAGGAGAGCAGGGTGCTGCAGGCATAGGTGGTTCTACACGGTTTCTACTCCCTTATGACCCCCCTGTCCTGAAGAGCCGAATATTTAAGTAAATTTCTTATCGCGACATGCGCTGGCTTGAACGGAGGTAATGCCACGTGTGTTCTAGATGGGCTACTTAAAGCGCTACAAACGCGAGCTGAACGCGCTACAAACGCTCTCTCTCTCTCTCTCTTTCTCTCTCTCTCTCTCTCTCTCCCTCCCTCCCTCTGCCACTAGGTCTGGCTGACATTTACTTAAAAATAGCTTGGTAACAATTTCCACACAGAAATTAATTGTAATATTTACTAAGGAATTACTCAATTAATGTTTCCTTACTAGACTCGATTATTGCAATAGCCTCCTGTCAGGCTGAATAAAAATTCAAACAAGCTTCAACTGGTCCAGAATGCAGCAGCTAGAGTTCTCACCAGAACCAGGAAATTTGACCACATTAGTCCAATATTATCCAGACTACATTGGCTTCCAAT